>BROG01001289.1:0-78017 GCA_030159075.1 Atrina japonica | reverse complement strand
GATGAGGTCACAGTTTTATGTATATAGTAGATGAGGTCACAGTTTTATGTGTATAGTAGAGATGTCACAGTGTATGTGTATAGTAGAGGTCAGTGTATGTGTATAGTAGAGGAGGTCACAGTGTATGTGTATAGTAGAGAGGTCACGGTGTATATGTATAGTAGATAAGGTCACAGTGTCATCAATGAGGATGCTGAACCACAAATTTTTATTGGAAGTTGCTCTTTTCTTGTAGCATTCAGAAATACTGCAGAACATCTCATATGTGACCTGCTTGAGTCAATGACAGTCTAAAAGGTCAGGGGGTGACAATTTGAAAAGTAAACTGTTTCAAAACAAGATATACCTCCATCACATGATTTGGTAAAAAATTTTTGTAAATATTTGAGATGTTGATCTAAAATAATAATGATAGAAATAAACTCAAGACTGTTGAAAACATCGTCAAATAACCATTCAAATTTCCCACAAAAATTTGTTGGGAACTTGCTACGAGAAAATGGCAACTTCTGACAAGACTTCGTGGTTCAGCATTAATAGCTAGTAAAAATAAATATCTGATAAAAAACGGTGAAAGCAAACGATTTGAACCTATGAATTAAGGCTTATATTATAGGACAAATGTCTTCTTACATCAAGAAGGAGGGAAATTTGCACCTGCACAATACTAGGGACGTCTCGGCCCATTACAAACACGGCCTATAATCAATCTCGGCCCATATCACTCTCGGCCTCACAATCTCCGCCCATAACAAAATCAGCCTGTGTTAAAGTCGGCCCATATTTTACAGCATTTGGTTTTTTTTTTTTATTAATCAAGGATTTTTTTTCTTATATGTGTACTTTATAAATGTGATTATTTTAATTAGGACTCAGTATTACACCAAAATTGCATATCACTGATAGATCCATCGATAGGCCTATAATGATCTGGAACAAGCCTTCCTAGGCCGTGCACATGTCAGTTATGTCCTATACATATCTATTCTTTTTGTTATATTCTACTCCAATTCATCAAAATGGGATACCAAAATTTTATTTTATTTGAAGTTTTGAAGGTCCAGGAACACAGGAAGAACTTGACCTCTCATTGTTTTGTTTACCGATATAGTGACTCATTGTTCCGGAAATAATAGGGTGTAGAACCAGAACTGGGCCCAACGTTTGGAAATTTTATTTTATAAATGTAATAACGATAATTATGTCAAATGATTTCCATAAATAAGTATATCATTTTGGAAAAAAATATATAATTTCTGTTAACTTTAAAATAGATAAAATTTTCAAATAAATTATTTTTATGTATAAAACTTGCATTTTGGTTTCTTTGCTTTGATATTATAAGAAGTACATGAACAGTCCAACAGGGATACATATATTGAAACCAAAGTGGTGAATTTTCCTTTCAAATAAAAATGATTTTGGAAATAACCAGATTATAATGGTAATAAATTAAATAGTAGGACACAATTCAGTTCCTAAATTTTTTTTTTCACTATACATGTATATTATTAGCAAATTAGTGATTATTTTTAATAACTTCTCCAGAATATGCCCTTTATCCTATTTCAACAAAACTTGAAATGCAGAATTACTTAGAATATACAGTGAAATACATATTTTGGAACTGAATTATGCCCTACTAGAGTATATGAGTCAACGACTGAGAAAAAGGGGTCCTTATGACATATCCAATGAAAGGCGAAAAGAAATGATAATCTGCAGCATTCTGTTTGAGTACTGTGACCTCACTTAAAGTTGGATTAGAAAAATGGGGATCGATCCAAATTTACCCATTACTCCACTTTTTTACTGATATTTCTATTTATCACATTTTATATACTTTTAGCTGGAGAGAATATTTTTATAATATTCAATAACATCTTGGATCCAATTTTAAATTTTTCCATTCAATTTCTATTTTGTTAAAGCTAAAATTGAATTTGGTTAACGTGGTGCAGTTTACATATTTTAAACAAAGAAATAAAGAATTACATTTTAAATAATTTTATTAATATTCTCCCCTCCCCCTAAACAAACAAACAAAAATAATAAACACCATTATTACTTTTAAAGTTTTATTCAAAGGTGCAATAATTTTATCATTATTTTAAAGAGCACCCTGAGTGAAAAATGAAATTTTCTGCATTTTAGAATTCATCATTCTAAGAATAACATCGAAAACCAAACCAAAATCGGTGCATGCGTTTTCGAGATATTAGCGAGAAACTGCAAAACACACCTTTAAAAGGTGCAGAGCTTCGTGTGACATTACAACTCGGACACCGGTTGTGAAGTATGTGCTTCCCTACAGGCTTTGTACCAGCGCTGCCTTAAGCATGGACGACAATTAATACACCTGCTGGTTTATTGAGTAAATATATCTTTGTGTACAATAATGTAGGAATAATTGTCACAGTTGAGAACCCAGTTCGCTGTTTACATGACATGGCAATATACTGGAAGGTGTGAAGTAAGCGGGTGTTCAGTCTACAAACAAGTACAGTGACATCATTGAAAAGATATTGATCATAATGAGATCCAAATAACATTGATAAATATCCATTTATTTTCATTTTACATTTAATATACAACTAATAAAAGTATACATATATTATACATGGCTTGTGCCATGATAAAACACCTGTGAATTGGCCTATTACATAATAGGATTAAAATGTTAATTTCCGCTTAGGAAACATTCTGAGTCGGACACACATAAGGGGATTAATATCATCAACATTTGGGTCCAGTAAAAAGAATCATTCCCATTGCAAAGTCAGCTATATTTTCCCTAAATTTGAGCACAAAATTCCCATTAATTTCCACTGATTTTTATCATAAATATTTTTAAAAATGCTGAATTAATACCTTCATATCTTCACTTTTCTTTCTTAGATTTTTAAAACCAAAAGCCCTATTCCTTTACTTACATCATCATGCCATAATTTTATGAAGTATTTTTATTTAAAACAAATCCTTTAAATCTTTTTTAAAATAGTTCCAGTAACTTTATTTTTTCTATCCCTGATTTACTATTAAATTATAATTGTACTGTATTTTGATATGTCAGTGATGAAATAAAATATGTTTAAAAATAACTTTATTTAATTTTTTTTCTTAAAATGTTCAATAATTATATTTAAATACACAGATTAACCTCTTTACATTTGAACCTGGTTGTTTATAATTAGGAAATTACTTGCATATATTATTTCTTGATAAATTTTGTAACATGATTTTCAACTTGAAATTTTAGTACCACAGATTAATCAATTATTTTTCAATGGATTATGCTCTAGGAGAATGATATCTAGAGAATAGTTTTAAAAAAGAGAAAATTTTACATAAAAAGTAGATTTAAATATAATGGGAAAATGACTTTTATTCATAAACTTATAGCAGTATAGGCTACTACTGTTAAGACTTCTAATTGTAAATGTAGCCTAGTTTTTGTTTCAAGGGGCCGAGATCTCCCACCTGTACTGTTATGTTGTTGGTACACCATGCTATGCTGTAGGTACATAAATAACACTCAGCTACCAATGCAATTCAACATTTATTGCCATCCAGACCATGTGCTTTTTCCAGGGAGATAACTCCAATTAGTCAAAATAGGGGAGATAACTCCAACAATGATCATACACTTATATATTGACATGATGGTCATTATACCATATCCATGACATCCCCGCCACAAAAATTTTTTTGAAGTACTTATTTACAGTACAAGAAATTTTACACTGGTCATCAAGTCAATAATAAGTTACAAAATACTGCTATAAATTGCAACAACAAACAACAAGGGCTATAATAAAAAATAAGTCCACAGTATTAGTTTGGAATTATTGTGTTAGGCACATATTCACTGACAAGCAGTGGAGCACTTCCTGTCTCACAGAATTCCTGTACAGTTCAAAATATTATTAGACATTGGGACATATGTCAGACTGTAGAAATATCCAAGTTCTACACTCAGTCCACCCAAAACCAAGGAGATGTGCATCCTCAAATAATAACATCATTGATATGATATGTAACCATCATAAATAAAATGCTTAAAACCTAACAATCACAGAATCATACAAATATGCAACCCTGCGCTTACAGTTGCATCACTTACACACCTCTTACTATCAAGCAAAGTATTCACACTGGTGAATATCATAACAGCACAATTTCTGGTATATCAATCATCTAAGTAACTTTTACTGTACTCTAATCAGTATTGTGACAATAGAAGAATGTATCAGATGTGCCACTCTATTATCTGTGGGGAAAAAAACGAAACAAAAATAATAAAAGAAGAGAAATAACCTGTGATACTACCTGTATATACTTGTCAATAACAAACAATTTGTCAACAATTCTGAATATTTCAAAGATGTATGTACAGCAAAACAATTTCTAGTCATGTCAAATACAGGTTATGCATGATTTGCATAAAATCATACTCTTAATGTGCAGCTATAACAATCTCTGTGATCTAACACTAGAGATAGGTGGTGTGTAGACAGGAGTTGTTGTTGTACCAAGCCTATCCTGTGAGTGTGATGTCAAACTGCTAACAGTTGGGCAAGGTGCAAAGGAATAGTGGTGTCTGTAGCCATATGCTTCTCCAGTTTTAGCCAGCATTAACGCATCTGGAAAATCATTGCATCTTCCAGCTCTTACAAAGAAAGCCAGACTTGGAGGGAGGCCATTTAAAAGCACTAGATCAATAATTAGACAGATCTACTGAAGAATGATCATGATGGCCTAGACTGACTGGAATAATAGGCTGAGTAGTGACAGTACCTTGGTCAGTACTAGTGGCATAATTCAAATGCATGGCTGGTCAAGGTCTAAGTGTTGGGTTTCTGTCATCAATCAGTAATGGCAATGGTAGCTGCTGTGGCGTCTCGGGGTCAACGAGAGGAAATGGGCGATTTAGATCAATTTCATCGAACACAGCATTACCTTTAGGCTTTTCCATCATTCAATTTAGATTTTCCACCATGTTATGTTGTCTGTACACCATGCTATGCTGTAGGTACATAAATAACACTCAGCTACCAATGCAATTCAACATTTATTGCCATCTAAACCATGTGCTTTTTCCAGGGAGACAACTCCAATTAATCAAAATAGGGGAGATAACTCCAACAATGATCATACACTTATATATTGACATGGTGGCCAGTATACCATATCCATGACAGTACCTTTTCTATGGGCTGACTTTAGCTTTATATATCGCTGCTTTGATATAGGCCGACTTTGACATGGCCGAGATTGCGATAGGCCAAGCTTGTAATGGGCCAAGATGTCTAGATACTCTAGGAATTAGGTAGATTATCCCCTGACCGATTCATTTTATCATGTAAATTTATGCCAGAGACATAGAACGTTAAAATTCCGTAGCATTTTGTTTATCATGTTCAAACTGTTTCTCGAAACGTTTATGCAGAAATCTAGATCTAATTATTTTTCAAAAATTACATTTATAAAATTGGGCCTAATATTCTCCGGTAACATCTGTATGTGTAAGATATAGTCACCTATCGAATCTAAGCAGTGAGTCACGACTCTTCTCTTTCCGCTTTCGACATGACAATTCTAGGCCTACCTGGCTACCATTACGGAGCAGATTCACAGTCGGCGTCTGGCCACACCTAGAACCTCAATCTATACCTATAAAACTTACATGTAACTAGATATCGTTTTGTGTATTCTTGTGTAATCCCATGCTGTTTAACTTGAAAACGACACCGTTGCCTGATTGTGATAAATTAAGAAAGTATTTACCTGGAATGTACTGACTCAATTAAGAGAAGACGCCATCTTGAATGAGATCTATAAAAAGAATCGTTTAAACCAGATTTTCCAAAAACGAAAGTAGACATGTAATATGTGTTACACTTTCATGTCCTAATTCAGCTTTTCACATAGTAGACAGATCTTGAGGTCATTTTTATGCAAAGTAGGCTAGATCTAGGCTAAACATGAATAATTTATACCAATGTCTGAATATAAAATTTTAAGTCTTTTAGACTTAGAGTACGACGAATACAACCAAAAATTCCGAGAATTCCTTTAACGAAATCATGAATATAACCCTACCAGAAACGTGTGTGAATTTGCAACAGGTTAATCATTGGCAATTGTAGGATTTTAGGTTAGAGGGTGCGTGCTTTTGATTCGTTTGTGCCCTAGGATGAGAATCGATAGAGGTTTTGTTCAACTAAGGCTGATGGTGGCCAATTGAAAGTAACACAATTTATCCTAAATTGCTATATACAAGCCTCACTTAACATGTAGCCTATTTCAAATTGTTGGATGCATTAAGAAGAAATATAATTTATATCAGATGCATACAAGAAAAACTTGATGCAAAGCATCAATTCGCCGCCAAAGGTATTTCAAAGGAAGTATACATGTACATGTATATAAAACGTAATTTAGAAAAACATTTATGGAATAATTCAGAATTATTTTTTTTTAAAACAAGTCCATATTCCAGTCTTTGTTTCGTTCATTGTTGGCCTAGCCGGCTAGAGTGGTTCAATCTTGTTTAACATGATAATTCTGACTTTATCCATTATTACACAAAACTCGTGTTAAAAGTAACATTTTATTATATGTAGACTTTAACATGTACTACAGTTTTTATGTCGAAATAAAAGTAATAAAAATGGTGTGCTTCGGTAATTAAGGTCTGTTTCAGTAAATCGTCCGACCCGTTTTCACTTTGTTGTTCTCCCAATCATCAATATTTCATACGACACATTTCGTTTTCGGTGTTATATTTATTCCGTTTTGCACAAACGAAATCATTTTAAATGATAAAAAACATTTTGTTCCACATTTCCGTCGTCCACTAAACCAGTGATATATAAAGCTAATATTAGCTTTATATATCGCTGACTAAACTTATATAATAGGATATCATGCTCTTGCAATCACGTAATGATTGATCCCATCATTTCGACTAATGTCTCCCACTTATCGTTATTTCATTTCTTATGTCTATGTCTCTACAAAAAATACGAATCGCGGTATTATACCTTAATTGCATTAAAAAAATTTAGATGCTGATTATTTATGAAACAAACCAACATCACTTTCATATCTGAAATTTAATAGCGTTTTTGCCTCAAATAAAATTACTACGTCATTACTTCCGCGTTCAAACTTCCATATACTACTTCCTAACTTAATTTGAAATATATTCGCCGCCTCCAGGCGGCGAATAATAATAGTGGTAGACTACATTTGATATATCATAGGGATGCGTAGGCCGATTTTTACACCGATTTTAAGTTACTTTTTTGTAAAACCCCGATTTCACCACAAAAAAGTAACTTTAATTCAAAACAGAAATTCTGCCATGGAACACGCACTTTTTTAAAAAAAAAATATAAATTTGGAATTTCGAAAAATCATAATCTAGGTTCAAGATAAACCGCTCAAAAGGACCGCTGTTTCCGCAACCGTGAAACAGGAGTATACCCTCAGGGATTTCTGTTTAGTTTAAAAGCCTGAAATTTTATTTTGGATCCTCTAGACACTAAATAATTGCCTGTGTATCCATCAAAAGTATCACACCGCAGTTGCGGATCTAGATAATACTCAAAAGGTGGTGAGACTGGCAGACTGAGAACTCTAAAAACGGTAGGATAATTAATATTTTAGATTATTCTGTTAAATTTGTTATCTATTTTCCGACCTTTTATAGAAAATAAAAGATTTTACACTTATTTTGTCAACTTTGGGGGACGTATTCTCATTGCACTCCCAGCGCCTGAGTCCCCCCTTGTCACTTTATAGCTCAATTATTATGTACAGAGCCGATATATAGAAAGAGGACACCACCCTCGGGTTCGCCTGCGCTCAAATTCATTTTATGTTTTTTTAAATCAACATAATTTTGTATATTAAAGTTTCTAAAACGCACAAAAATAACAATCTTCCCCCAAATTGTCCCAAGGACCCTTTACTCAGTCACTGGCTCTATCATATATGAGTACATGAAAGCCATTATGTATTTTAACCATACCTTGTAGATACACTGTATAGACTCATTGTAGTGCCATAATGCCGCCGATTAAAATTGTGCCCGTGCTATAATCCACATGTAGCGATGTTCAAGAGAGAAATTCACTTTATTTAGTTCAATAATCTATGTGTAGCTTATAGGACTTGCTTAATATATATCGCTGGTATTTCATTGGCAGTTTTATATATGTCGCTGTGAATAACAAAACAATCATGATCAGTCATGTCCCATATTGCGTAATACTGTAGAGGAAAATCAGGCTGGGAGGTTATAATTAGCATGCACATAAAATGGACACGACAGCATGAATGTGACTATCATATGGTGGCCGCTTTGTGCCATTTCGTGTTATTTCTAACGCGAAAAGCAGAATAAATATATCAGGTCGTTAAAAGAAAAATTTCCGAACTTTAAAAAGAATGATAAAGGCGAGAATGCGTTGGGACGAGTTTAAAAAAGGGTCGAGATTACCCGATATGCCCAGCACGTGGAGTTTTTGAAACTACGTAAAAAAAAAAAACTTTGCCTGATTTAGGTATGAAATGGTGTTCGAAAATAAACGCAAAGGGCAATAAGAATAGAATGTATAGAAGTTAATTTACAATATATATATATATATATATATATATACAACACTGTCGGAAGCAAATTGAAAGTGGGAGGGCTAAACCAACTTAAAACACACCTGCCAGAAACATCTAGGCGCTAAGCCTTAATTTTCAACACATATTTCTATCTTTGCCAAAAAAAGTGGGGGGGGGGGGGGGCTAAGCCCCCCCCCTAGCCCCCCGGTTCCGACGCCTACGTACGTATATATATATATATATATATATATATATATATATATATATATATATATATATATATATATGAGATAGAATATCACATAAAATGGGCATGTAAAAATTTTCACCTACGACAGCTCATACCTGCCTCAGGGAGTTAGCAAGATTGTGCTTATCCAATACCACGCCTGCCCCAGGGAGTTAGCAAGATTACTCTCGCATTTAGATTACAGACAGCCCGATTTACGGATTACCTTGTGTGTAGATTACAGACAACCTGATTACCTTGTGTGTAAGTCACAGATAAACTGATTGCCTAATGTGTAGATTACAAACAATCTGATTACCCAGCATGTAGGTTACAATCTGATTACCTTGTGTTTATCTAGTGTGTAGATTACAGACAACCTGATTACCTTGTGTGTAGGTCACGGACAACCTGATCACCTGGCATGTAGATTACCGACAAACTGATTACCTGGCATGTAGGTTACTATCCGAATACCTTGTATTTATTAAAATCTGATTACCTAGTGTGTAGATTACAGACAATCCAATTACCTGGCATTTAGATTACAGGCAACCTGATTACTTGGTGTGTAGATTACAGACAACCTGATTACCTGGCATGTAAATTACAGATGAACCTGATTACCTGGTGTGTAAATTAGACAACCTGATTACCTGGTGTGTAGATTACAGACAACCTGGTGTGTAGATTACAGACAACCTGATTACCTGGTGTGTAAATTAGACAACCTGATTACCTGGTGTGGAGATTACAGACAATTTGATGTGTAGGACAGACAACCTGATTACCTGGTCAGGTGTATAGGTCACAGACAACCTTGTTACCTTGTGTGTAGGTTACAGACAATGTGATTACCTGGTATGTAGGTCACAGACAACCTGATTATCTGGTGTGAAGATTACAGACAACCTGATTACCTGGAATGTAGATTACAGACAACCTGATTACATGGTGTGTAGATTACAGACATCTTGATGACCTGGTGTGTAGATTTCAGACAACCCGATGACCTGATGTGTAGATTATAGACAATCTGATAAGCTGATGTGTAGGTTACACTTTACCTGATTACCTTGTGTTCGGATTACAGACTAAAAATAGAATCTACCCCTACCATGAGGGTATGACAAAGGAAACTCAATCCGAGGGCAAGATTTTTGAATGACAAACACTACGCTTGCTGAGGATTGAGATTCCTTTGTCATATCATCAAGGTAGGGGATGGTTATTTTTCTCCCATGTTTTCAATAATTGTATATGTAGATCTACACAAATGTAATCTGACAATATGCACTGCATTCCAGACACCCTATATTGTGACATCATAGCGCGTGAAGCTTGTCAATAGCCTAGGGGTTGACAAGGAAATCATTCACCGTTAAAATGAAGGACAAATCTGTGAACGGTGGCAGAATAATGGAATCTACCCTTACCATGAGGGTATGACAAAGAAATCTCAGTCCAAGGGTAAGATTCTTGAATGACACTGATAATCATCCCCAAAGGAATCTCAATCCTCAGCAAGCCTAGTGTTTGTCATTCAAGAATCTTTTCCCAAGGATTGAAATCCCTTTGTCATACCCTCAAGAAAGGGGTTGAGTCATGTCTTACATTTAAAAATATGTACTGCATTCTGGAAGCCACAGAAGTGCCACATCATAAATTATATTGTGACGTCATATCCGGTGTACCTTGTCATCCACCCTCTCTGAATGACAGGCTTTTGCCCATATTATGAGCATAACTGTGAGATTGAGAAAATCTAATTACCTGGTGTGTGGATTACAGAACTGATGTGTATATTACAGACAACAAAATTACCTTGCATGTGCATTACAAAAAGATAAACTGATGTATAGATTACACAAAACCCGATTGCCTGGTGTGTAGGTTATATATTACCTATGTATAGATTACACACAACCTGATTGCCTGGTGTGTAGGTTATATATAACCTATGTATAGATTACACACAACCTGATTGCCTGGTGTGTAGGTTATATATTACCTATGTATAGATTACACACAACCTGATTGCCTGGTGTGTAGGTTATACATAACCTATGTATAGATTACACACAACCTGATTGCCTGGTGTGTAGGTTATACAAAACCTATGTATAGATTACACAAAACCCAATTGCCTGGTGTGTAGGTTATATATTACCTATGTATAGATTACACACAACCTGATTGCCTGGTGTGTAGGTTATATACAACCTATGTATAGATTACACACAAACTGACTGCCTGCTGCACAGATTAAGACAATGTACTGTGCAGATTACAATAAATCTATTCAACTGAAGTGCAGATTACTTTTGCCTTACTGAAACACAATCTTACAATATTAAGATCTATTTACTGGTAGGTAATGCCTCTATATTTGTGCAACTTAAGTAGTCCGTTTTTTAATCCGGATTATTCATGCACCGATTCAGCTTTGTTATTTTTGGCAATTTAAGGTATGTGCATTTGTGTCGATCATGAAAATGCAGTTATATCTGAAGGCCAAATTATTGTCACTTGTCCTTTTATGTCAAAAACAAGCGAAGTTAACTTCTAAATTCTACACCACAAAGAAATATGGTGACATTTTGATTTATTGTATGAAATAAAGAATTTTATTTCTTGATCGACGCAGAGACACATACCGAAAATCGCTAAGCATAAAAAAGTTGGAGCAGCGCAAGAAAAATTCGGTCCCAAAAGCGGATTAAATAAGAACTCGAAAATTATTTATTGCCATGTAAAAAGTTCTTGGATTCTACCTGAATTGGATGACTTCAAGTATTGGATTTTAAGCAACACTCAATCATTTTTCAGTTATAAGGTGGCAGCCAGTATTTAATGGTGGAGGAGAGAACCCGGTTGTTATTTACCAGGGAAAATACCACTGGCCTTTCGCATTAAAACTGGCGACCTTTCTCACAAAATCAGCTTAGGGTCCAGCAAGGCTCAAACCTGCGCTGACCAACAATGAGAAACTCTATTGTTCAAAGCGCTATGCTCTAAGCACTGGATCAAGGAGGCCCGACTTCATGTTGTCAGTTTAGAAAACAAACAATATGAATTTTCACAGATGATTTAATGATTAGTTTATGTTCATATTTCAGATGTTGAGATATAAACACTCTTCTCACATGAAAAACATAAAATATGTCAAACAATTCGGAGTCACAGTAAGAATGTTGCATACACTAGTACAATGATCACACCGAACATTCTCGACTTTCAAACACACGATTTTGACACAACATGTAAATGTGTAAGTATATTTAGTGTGATGTTGGGTATAACACATTAACCAGAACATGTCAGGATTCCAGACATTTACAGCACTACTTCAAAGTTATATGCATGATTTTAAAATTTGTTCCTTACAATCACTATATACACAATATTACTATATTGTTTATTTCTTCTTCCTTAATTCCTCTAAGTTAGAATCAAACTGCTTGTCGCCAATGTTTAACATCAAGTTACTGGCTTGTAGGTACACTCTGTTCTGTGACTGTGCAATCTGCAAGTACAACATTTAAAATGTTTAATACATTTAAATATTAGATAAATTAAATAGTATTCTGGATCACGGCCACTGACAGTGACTCCGTTTCACCAATCATGCTTTTCACCGAACTTGACCTTATCACCAAACTTGACCTTTTTACCGAATTGACCCATTCATCAAACTAGAAAGGTTTCCATGGAATATTTGCGATGGGTGTGGACTCCTTCCGGACACCTGGTCTTATCCCGTTTGGGATTCATAATTGTTCTTCATGTTAAGACCATTTGCACATCTAATTTGTCGTGTTAAAATGGACTTGAGTTTTGATTATTGATTGGTACTTCTTCAATTTTATCATTTAAATACTGTTAATCAAAAATGTGATTTAAAAAAATACACCCTAGAACAAGGCCTAATTCTGTGTACAGGGTGTAGTTCCCCAACAAAACCCCATAAAATGAAAATATCCTTTTCAGGGTCCAAGTGGTACAGTGATCAATTCAATCTAAGTGATTAAATGTTATCTATTTTAGAAAATTCACTACCATTGACCACCATGATCTTTGTCGAAAATAATAAGTACCTTATTCTTTAAATGCATTTCACAAACTAATTCTCTTTTAAATTTAATTATTAACGATTTTTTTTTTTAGATTGGCAAATAAAAAGGCCCTGGCATACTTGCTCACAAGTTATGAATATTTCATGCCTGCTCAGCCAATCAGATTTCGGAATTAGCTAAGATTAGGTAAAATTCTCAGACTTTAGTTTCATTCAATAAACAAGTAGAACATGGTACATGTAAGGTTATTAAGTTAATGAGAAGTAGATCAATGTTACTTTAATGTTTACCTAGTGGGCCCCAAAACAAAGAAATTTTAAAGACAGAATCAAAGGAAACATTAAACAATAAATAGAGGATATATGACAATTGTGTTTGAATAACATGTTTATTACATCTAGTGAGACAGGAGAATATATATTTAATAAAACTGTGCATAGCACGAGTGATAAAAATATGAATTCTCCTGTCTCACGAGATGTAATAGATATGTTATTCAAAAACAATTGTCAAATATTCTAATTATTACATTTTCCAGTTAAGTTTCGTTAAGCCTAGATTTAACAGATGTTCTGAACATGTAGGCTAGGCTAGTCTACAGCTTGTGAAATGTAAATGAACCACGTTTTGACACATGGGCTCAGAAATCTTTTTAAAATGTAAGATGCTCAATGAAAACTGAAGCCTGCAGGAAAATATTACGCTCTAAAAAAGATTTCCACGCCCCTGTGGTTTGGATTGAAATACATCACTTGATGCCTCAAAGTTCATGCCAAAGTTATCGACAGACCTGGAGAGCAAACTCGCTTCGAAGTTAGCCTAATTTGATGTTCATTTTCTGTACTGTATCTTCAGTGTCACTGAATCATTTAAGAACTATTGAACTGTTGACCTAGATAGTGGATACATTACACATTTCCACTGCCTTTCGACCACTTAAACTCACTCCATCAATACATAATATCGCCTGCTTTTCAGTCATACCTACAGTATGTGTTCAAAAGTTTTTACCATGGCATCACCATTTATTGTCATTTGTTAGCTAATGTGAGCAGTTTATAACCAAACAATAAATTGAAAATTATCATTACATTATAGATGGGATTAATTCATCAGATTTTCATTAGTGGCCTGGCACTGTATTTTGATTGGCTTAAAGAAAAATATCAAAAGAAAGTAAAATCAATGAAAAATAAAGCTTTTATTTAATTGATAAATTTAATAAAAATGTAATAAATTATGCTTTTTAAATAAAAAAAATATCAAATATTTTATTGCAGAACAAACTGATGTCTTGAAATGTGATTTTATTTGGTATGGACTAGTGATTAACTCCAAAAATGAGCTACTTAGCAACCCAACAGTTTATATCTGCAAACAGTTATCTACAAATACATTAAAATGATAGAATATAGCTACAGTGGAACCTGTCTTGAGAGACCACTGTCTTAGAAGGCAACCTGTCTTTTGAGACTACAATTTGAAAATCATTCAATTAAATATCTCTGCAAATTAAACCTCTTTTGAGACATGGCCTGTCTTCAGAGACCACATTTTAGCGGTAGAAATGGTGGTCCATTAAGGAGAGTTTTCACTGCAACACCACACACAAATAAAACAAGACAAAATAAGTTGCCCGTGGCAACAACTGACAGCTTTGTATCTCAAATACTGAAATTATGACTGATTTGGCATTATCTAGGTCATAAGGTCAAAGGTCATGGTACATTCTGAAAGAGCTGACCATAAGCATTGCATGTGTGAAATGTCAAAGCTATCCCCCTATGTTTCTTACAATACATCCCAGGATAAAAAAAAATTTCAGAAACTAACAATGATGTCAGGGGTAATATATTATATCTCTGGACATTGTCCCTGCCAAGCTAAAATTATGTCTTTGAGAAACAATAGACAAACAAACAAATGACCACATAGACAAATGACCAAACAGGCAAACAGATAAATGACCAATCAGAAATACAAAATACGATCTGTGGGGCAGGAAAAAATGCACTTACTGTTCTGGCAATACTCTGGGAAGCTCGAATTTTTCGTAATTTCAAGTAACCAGGATTCTGGGCGATGGCCTCTCCAATGTGAACAGCAGTTAAGGAAAGATAGATTAATTCATGCATATATTTATTTAAAGGATACAGATGTCAATAATTTGATATTCAAAATCTAAAACTACTTTGTAAATATTTTGTGCATGATCTTGCCTTTAATACTTTATTTTCATCAGCACTGTATTGTCGATCATATTTAAAAAGGGGAGGAGCTTATACAGACATGGGAGCTTAATGGGTCGAATACGGTAGCTTGGGTGGTAGAGAGATACACCTTCAACACAAAGATCCCTGGTTCAACCCAGAATTATGCTAGATAATCAGAAATGAATTTTTTACCTACTTTCTGCACTGGCTATTCCTCTATATGCCTAGAAGGAGCATAACAGGGTGTAGGTTGTAAATTTTGATTCCTTTAACATGTTAACTAAGTGTTCTGTCAATTTAATATCAGGGATCACCATAGCCCATTTAAACATGGATGGGTGTCACACTTTAGTTTTTCTGCCACTCTCCACCCCTCCCCCACAGCCATCATTCTTAAATTTTCATTCTACCACCCTTAAATATGTCAGTGTCAATGCTTTTCACTATTTAAATGTACAGAAATATGTACTACCAGAAATCAATTTAAAGACAAGGTGTGGCCCCAGTCCAAAACATCTCTGCCACACATGGTTTTCATCCTGAGATGGTCCCTGTTTACTATGAAATAAAGCTACATGCATGTCGCAGAGACCTGGTGAAACTAAATTGTCCACGAGGTTGATCTCCTATCGACGAAAAATGCTCAGTCCACGAAAGTTTTTCTTTAAGTATGTTTTTGCTATTCATTCAAAAAGTAAAAGATCCTGTAAGGTATATTAGTTTCAATCAACACCTGGCCTACAAAACAGGTAAAAGGAAAAGGTGAAGGTCATACCCTGACTTTGCAAAAGCAACATAAACAAACATAGGTAATTTGTAACAGGTTTCAGAATCTAATGGTAAAATGTGGGGTGATTTTTCCCAAAGAAGCATTTCTTTAGTGGTACCCCTTAGGTGGCTACTCTAAATAGTCCTACTGTGGTTTCTTTTTATAGGTCTGAACTCAAGTCATCAGATTACTAAAGACGCTGTTCATGTCTTGCTGACAGATCAACAAAAAAAAAAATAATAAAAAATAAAAAACCTTTCCCTTTGCTAAAAGAACCAACCCTAAAGTATCCCCATGGCTACAATTTACACCATGACAACTATGCCAACATTTATATCTTAAAATATAGCCAGTGTCATCATGGCCCCCAATTCTATGTCCGGCCTTACAGAGACTGTACAGCCTAGAATACAGTCCCCAAGATTACAGACAATATAGATAAACTCTGGTTTTAGATCTAGTCAGCAAATATCAGATTGCTTATAATCATCATCTGAGAGAGTCAAGAACACTATAAAACCGTGGGCAAGTTTTTCTATTGGGTTCTAGTGGGTTGGTCTGGTATAAGGCCCAATGCCAATAGCACAATTGTTACATTTTTTCTCATTTCAGTCCAGAAAATTCTCAATTTTTAACCTCTGTGAGAAAAAATATAACTAGCTCCCGTAATTAAATAAAACAGATAACAAAATGAAAACAAATATGTTGAATATGTTTACCAAACAAGATACAAAGTTAGTTTTGTAAATTTGAATAAATTTACCACTGAAATGTATCAGAGAAATTATATACATATATATTTCTAATGGTGTTAAATTTCCCCAATTTCTGGAAAAACACGGAAAAATTCCAAATTGGAAAGGTACAAGCTCAAGTGTGGCGGGTCAAAATTAGATTTTCATTTAAACTTATATTCTTAGTTATGGTTTGGTCATGCCAACAACATATACCAATGCTTCAACTCAGTTCAATATTGCAAAAAGGATATCAGTTTAGCTGACTGAGCTTCTCCTTCTGTCTGTACCACTTTCTGTTGCTTGTCTTGTATTGCTTTCTCCACAAAGAACTGGGCTCTTTGGGCCTCTTGCTGAGCTACCTATAGATACAGTAAAACAATGCATCATTGCTGTCAAAATATTTAATGGGGCATTAGCTGTGGTTTTCTTTTTTTTCAAAATCCCCCTTATTTACTACATAAATTGATATACAATAAAAAAAAAAAAAGAGAGAGATATACACAGGCATAAAAATTCTTAAATTCCTATATGTTTTGTGAACATTACTTGAGAAAACCAGTTCAGCGATTATTCACTTGCAATTGATAAACTCCACATTACTATTTGTATATGCATATCACACTGGAGAATATAAAATTTTGTTATACCTGTGTATAGCTCTTATTTGTTATTGTACATCAAGTACAAGTAGTGAAAGTAGAAAAATTCAAAATATTTTTTTTTGGTAAACATGGCTAATCTATCTTTTACATTAACAACCACAACGGACCTTAACCCCTTCACTTTCACAGACCACATAATTGACTGGCCTAATACAATAGGAAAGACCATACCACTAAGATACATGTATAGTGTTCATGACACCTATAGATTTGTCCATGTCACTGATCTCAACAGAGTGCATTTTCTTTCTGGGGTGAAAACAAGTTAGAGGGGCATAAGCAATGTTTTTTTTTTTATTTTTTTTTTCTCTTTTTTTAAAACTTGGATTGATATACAATAACAAAAAAGAGATATACACAGGCATCAAAGTTCTTAAATTCCTATATATTTCGTGAAAACTGCTCGAGAAACACAGGTTTAGAACTTTTTCACTTGCAATTTTGAGAAACTCAGTCTTATTAGTTGTCTATAAATACCACACGGGACCTGATCGTATTTTCACAAAATTTTATATATAGAAATATATGATTTGTAATGCCTGTTTATATCTCTTATTTTTAGTGTACATTAAACACAAGTCGTAAAAGTAGAAAAAAATTAAAATAATTGTTAGTTGTTACACACAGCTAATGCCTCTTTAAAGAATTTTTTTTTGGAATAGATGTTTTTTCCTATCACAAAATTTTCATTTTTAATAAAGATGACATTAGCTCAGCTGATGTTTTCACTTACATCAATCCGCATGCTGAGGGAGGGGGCCCTCAATGTCCAAGTGGTTAGAGCATCACACTTTAGACCATAAAGTCCTCCACCACTAGTCAGTGGGGATTTGAGCCAATTTCATGATAAAATTTGCCAGTTCACTTATAAAGAAAGCTAATGGTATCTTCCCAGGACAATGTAATTGACTATTCTCATGTACAATGAACAAGAGATCCCAGAGGGATCTTGGTGCCCACCATGGAATGTTCTATGTCTGATCTATGACAGACTGTTCTTTCCTCTTCTTTTCTCTTATTTTTGTGTCTCAACGTTGAATTTGAACTTAAATCCATGTTTCTGTGAAATACTTTTTTCACAAGATTTTAGCGAAACTGAACTTGAACTGCACATATTACATCTTAAGAGACAATGGAATTCAACATGGCTGACAGGTGTCCATTTTGGACTTTGATCTCTCTGAAAATGTAATATGCACATCTAAACCTCAGGGGGGAACCTCCACAATCAATTTCAAAAAGATTCCTTTAATATATTCTAATACATACTTCCATTGTCAAAATCAAAGATGGCCATCTGTCAGCCATGTTGGAATCCAATCTCTCTGAAAATGTCATATGCACAACTAGACCTCACAGGAAACTTTCATGTCCAATTTCAAGGAAATCCCTTTAGTCCTTTCTGAGAAATAGCGGTAACAATCTACCTTTGGTCAAAATATTTGATGGCCGCCTGTCGGCCATGTTGGATTCTGATCTCTCTAAAACTGTAATATGCACAACTACATCTCAAGGGGAACCTTCATGTCAAATTTCAAGGAGATCCCTTCAGTCCTTTCTGAGAAATAGCGGTAACAAGAATTGTTCAGGACAGACGATGGACGGATGATGGAATGATGACGGACATACCATGGATGCAGGGCCATATGAATAGCCCACCATCTGTTGATGGTGGGCTAAAAACTGGTCACCACCATATAATTGAAAAGGTATAAAACGTCGTTATAATGACAAACAAAATTAAATGATCATCACTTACCTGTTTAGCTTCAACGGCAGCTGTATATTCCTTGCCAAAACTTAGCTCTGTGATAGATACGTCATCCATAATAATGTGAAAATCTTGTGCTCGTTCCATTAATTCTCGCCTGATCAACATACTGACCTGCTGACGTTGTGTTATCAACTGGGATGCATTAAATTTTGCTACAACTGACTTCAATATCTACAACAAATGAATAATTCTTTAGAGTGTAACAGTGATCCAAATGGTCATTATGTCCCCTTGATCATATTTTTATGGGGTCATTTTCATAACCATGGTTTTTTTTATTTGTTTATTGTTGTTTAACGTCCCACTCAAGAATCTTTCACTCATATGGAGACGTCACCAAATGCCGGTGATGGGCTTCAAATTTTGGTCTATGCTCAGCACTTACAGCCATTGAGCTGTGAGGATTCTTCAACGTGCTGACACCTACTGCAACACAGGACCTCAATTTTTACTGTCTCATCCAAAGGACAGGAAACCAACCTGCCGCCAGAGACCTCACGATCAAGAGTCGAGCGCTCTATCGACTAAAACAGGACGGCTCTCATAACCATGGAGACATAACAAAAATAACAAAAACCATATGTACAACCAAAAAAGCAGTTAACAAATAATTAATACATGTTAGGTACTGGTACAAATATACATCACGAGTACATGTAGGAGGATATGATAATCATTGATTAAAAACAAATATAAACAAAAACTGTTCTATACCATTAATGTTATGATATACGGTCGGCCATTTTGGACACTGCCATCACCATGCCAAGCTGTCCCAGTGGTCTATAATGATGGGGACATTTATCATTTTGAAGGACCATTTGCCAAATGGCCCCCTCTGGTTGAAACACTGGTTTAATAGTTTTATTTAATTATTCTTTTTAAAAAATCACAGAAAAACTATTTTTATTTGGATTCTTTAAAAGTTTCTTTTAAGCATGTTTCAAAATTTCTTTTGAAGATTAAATAGTCAAATTTTGTTGAAAGTTTGGGAGTAACATCATATGAAATGTGATTGGGAATATAGCCAAAGTTTAATAATTAATTTATGAGGAAAAATGTCTTAAATCACCTCATTGATAATTGAAGGAAGAACACGCTCATCATAGTCTGTGCCCAGCTGTCTGTAGATCTCTGGCAAAAATCGTTGGTCAGGTCGCACCAACACTCTTAATGCTATGTTGACCATCTGTAAATCTATAAAGAGAGAACAATTAAATCCTGATATGGATAATGCTTGTTCCAGGGGTTGCGCTGGGCTTCGCCAATGTCGCAAATGACGATTTTTTTATTTCAACTGGCGACAAAAAATTGCTTCTGGCGGATAATGCTTGTTCTGTGTTATTTGCTCTCACATGCGGGAGGTATGATTAGTTGCTGTAAACAAACTGCAGTGAGTACAACCTTGACAATAATGTGTGGTTCAAAAATGCCACACCATGTACTATATCTAACAATTTCTATAATGATTTGACAGTTCTTAGAGATTGATCCCCATCATCACAAGATACTGTATATGTGAAAAATTACTTGGAGTTTATATTTTGTTCAGTGTCGGTACTGATATAAATATATCTCCTTGATCCTTTTCATTTTCACCTTTTGATGAGAGGGCAAATTTAAAATGAAAGAGAAATAAATGAAGCATGGACCTACAGTTTCCATAAGACTCAGGTGAGAGAAAAATGTGAAAAGTTCTTCTCACAGAATTAAACCTTTATACAGTACAAGTCCTGCCGTAGCAGGACTCTCAGACCTTATTTTGGGAAAGTGGCTGGAACAAATATAACTTCGAAATTTAGCATTATTTATTACTTTGTAAGTTTCAGCTAGAAGCTGACCTTGATTGCATATTTTCCTACTTAGCAAACTCCTGCATCCTCACCAGTGAGTCAGCAACACACCTACACACAGCACCAGTTTACATTGCGAGTAGGGTCTACTCTCTTTTCTCATTTTAACCTTCTACTTAAAAAAATATGGAAAACCCTGCATCAAATTAGCCAACACTGACCTTTGCTACCTGTCGGTGATGATAACATTCTTGGTCTGGCTCTGATGTCATATATGATGGGATACTGAAACCATGGTATCCTGAAAAAAAAGGTAATAATGATGTTTAATGATGTGGACGTAGAGATCTCAGAAGAGGGTGGAGCGAAAATCAGTCTACAATTTTCATGTTTATTACTGTTGTGACACAGTAGATCGTTTCTTTTTTTTAATTTCTTCATCCCAGTCACTCGCCAAAATATGAAACCGTAGAATTTCAAAGTAGATGTGTTAAGAGTGTAAAAATTCTTTGTCAAAGTAAATAGCTCTTACATGTATATGACTTAACAGATTAGATACTCCTTATTTGACAAACTGTCATTTTAATCTAATCAAGTACTTAATGGAAAATGTGTGGAAATCTTACCACACCTTTTGTATGCTCTCATTTTAAGTTTTTAGAATTCAAATTCTCGACTGAAATTTTGGTTGCCCGCCATGAAAATCTGGTTGCCCGCAAAGAAAATAATATTTTATTTCATTTTGTATTTTTTGAATTTATTGTTATTTTAATAGGTAACTTTTATACATTATATACAATGTATTGTCTCTGAATGATGCATTTACATCTAAATTAAATGTAAATGCATCATTATTATTACTGTTATCAATTATTATTATAATTACTATCTTATGATGTTACTACTACTGGACATGTGTTTAAATCACAAACACGTTTGTTTGTAAATTACAAAAGTAAGTTTTCATTATTGTTAGATGAAAACAACAGCTATCCATTTCTATGTATTTCATTAAAATTTTTATTTACAGTAAATATTTTTACTTTTATCATTCACTTACATTTAATTCCGATTTTACAACTTTTTATTAATGTACAGTGTTATGATTATTTTACCAAATCCTGAAATTCAGGTCCGTTCAGTATTGGTTCTTTTATTTACAAACATCCAACTTCCACTTTCTCCACAAACTGCAAGTATCAGCAATCAACACACGATGTGTTCTGTGACATTTTCGGCCATGAGGTAAAGACTAACGTGTTTAATTGTCAATAAAATAATTATTTAAGTTTTTAATTGTTTTTTGTAATGTATGTTAAACTAATAATAGAAGGAAATGATCACTTTCGAAACTAACTTAAAAAGGAATCCGGATTTTCAGTACGGCGTCAGTGGGCCTACTCGCCAAATGGGCGAGTTCATTATCTAAATTAACTCGCCTGAAATAATATCTTACTCGCCAATGCGAGTGGGCGAGTGGATTTTTCTAACCCTGAACCGACAGATTAAATTTCATGCTCCAGTGTTTTTACTGACCAAATCTGAAATGCTGTTACAGCAATATCTACAAAACATAAGTTGCATATCATGATTGTATACTATCCAGGAAAAATCCTTTTAAAAAAGAAGCGTTAAATTGTGTTGTCTGCTCATGCTTTCACTTTCGATTGCTTCAGGTATGATATAATGATCAGGTACTTAATTCCTCTTTAAATTGACGAATAAAACTCTGTGTTCCTTAGCACACTACTGACTATGACTATATAAGTGTATAATAAAGTTCAAAATGAAACCGGACAACTTCAGGAAAAAGGGTTAGCAGCAAAAATGGTTGAAGGTTGGCAAATGAGTAACATTTTTTAGTGATTTAGTCACAATATAGAGCCATGAGTTAGTTAAAGTTTTGCCTTGCAATGTGCCCGCTGACCAGGGTTAGCTAACCCGGATAAAATCTAGATAATTAGGGGGTGAAACAGTCAAGTGAAAAATTATTGGCCCTGATGTAAAACAAAACTGTACAGTGTACATGATGTAAAATAAAACTACAATGTACATGACATAAAACAAAACTGTACATGACGTAAAACAAAACTGTACAGTGTACATGACATAAAACAAAACTAGTGTACAGGATGTAAAACGTAACTGTACAAAGTACATGATGTAAAACAAAACTGTACAGTGTACATGATGTAAAACAAAACCGTACAGTGTACATGACATAAAACAAAACTGTAGTGTACATGATGTAAAACAAAACTGTACAGTGTACATGATGTAAAACAAAACTGTACAGTGTACATGATGTAAAACAAAACTGTACAGTGTACATGACGTAAAACAAAACTGTACAGTGTACATGATGTAAAACAAAACTGTACAGTGTACATGATGTAAAACAAAACTGTACAGTGTACATGACGTAAAACAAAACTAGTGTACATGATGTAAAACAAAACTGTACAATGTACATGATGTAAAACAAATTGTACAGTGTACAGGATGTAAAACAAAACTGTACAGTGTACAGGATGTGAAACAAAACTGTACAATGTACATGGTGTAAAACAAAACTGTACAATGTACATGGTGTAAAACAAAACTGTACAATGTACATGATGTAAAACAAATTGTACAGTGTACAGGATGTAAAACAAAACTGTACAGTGTACATGATGTGAAACAAAACTGTACAGTGTACAGGATATAAAACTAGTGTACAGGATGTAAAACAAAACTGTAAAGTGTACATGATGTAACACAACTGTACAGTGTACAGGATATAAAACTGTAGTGTACAGGATGTAAAACAAAACTGTAAAGTGTACATGATGTAACACAACTGTACAGTGTACAGGATATAAAACTGTAGTGTACAGGATGTAAAACAAAACTGTAAAGTGTACATGATGTAACACAACTGTACAGTGTACATGATGTAACACAACTGTACAGTGTACATGATGTAAAACAAAACTGTAAAGTGTACATGATGTAACAAAACTGTACAGTGTACATGATGTGAAACTAACCTATACAGTGTACAGGATATAAAACTGTAGTGTACAGGATGTAAAACAAAACTGTAAAGTGTACATGATGTAACACAACTGTACAGTGTACATGATGTGAAACAAAACTGTACAGTGTACAGGATATAAAACTGTAGTGTACAGGATGTAAAACAAAACTGTAAAGTGTACATGATGTAACACAACTGTACAGTGTACATGATGTAAAATAAAACTGTAAAGTGTACATGATGTAACACAACTGTACAGTGTACAGGATATAAAACTGTAGTGTACAGGATGTAAAACAAAACTGTAAAGTGTACATGATGTAACACAACTGTACAGTGTACATGATGTGAAACAAAACTGTACAGTGTACAGGATATAAAACTGTAGTGTACAGGATGTAAAACAAAACTGTAAAGTGTACATGATGTAACACAACTGTACAGTGTACAGGATGTAACACAACTGTACAGTGTACATGATGTAACACAACTGTACAGTGTACATGATGTAAAACAAAACTGTAAAGTGTACATGATGTAACACAACTGTACTGTGTACATGATGTAACACAACTGTACAGTGTACATGATGTAACACAACTGTACAGTGTACATGATGTAACACAAATGTACAGTGTACATGATGTAAAATAAAACTGTAAAGTGTACATGATGTAACAAAACTGTACAGTGTACATGATGTGAAACAAAACTATACAGTGTACAGGATATAAAACTAGTGTACAGGATGTAAAACAAAACTGTAAAGTGTACATGATGTAACACAACTGTACAGTGTACATGATGTGAAACAAAACTGTACAGTGTACAGGATATAAAACTAGTGTACAGGATGTAAAACAAAACTGTAAAGTGTACATGATGTAACACAACTGTACAGTGTACATGATGTAAAATAAAACTACAGTGTACATGATGTAAAACAAAACTGTAAAGTGTACATGATGTAACAAAACTGTACAGTGTACATGACCTAAAACAAAACAGTACAGTGTATATGTACATAATGAACAAGTCATAACAATAGGATTTACCTGAAATGTAAGCCTTCAGCATATATGTCCTTTTGAACACCACCAATTCGACTGAATATTATAGATCTGTGACCACCATCCACTGGAAAAAAAGGTGAGTATTTTAAAACATTTTGTAAGATATATTCTGTATCAAATGATGATATATGACACAAATGGAATTATATTTTGTACAGCTACAAGTAGAATGAGAGTCCCCGAAGTTGTGAAATCTGTTCAAACGTTTACATTGTTTTGTTACAATGTACTTACACCTGCATGTACACGTAGAAAGGGTAACCGATGTCACCGTGTGGAAATCCTTAAATGCATAAATTGCCCATTTCTTTATATAGGCATATAAGCCTCCTGGACAAATAGATTTCTGAAGTAAATTTATCTCTGGACAACTAGACTACATTGTATGTAGCAAAAAGTATGACAACAATTTGTGTAAGAAAAAAATGGCAGTAACTAACTGTTTAATAATTAGGACTGATGGGGAGACAAGTGTCAAAACTTTAACTTGTTCTTCATGATTTCTAATTCATAAATTGCAGCAATTTTGATTTGCAGCACTCCGTACTTTTGACAGATTGTAAGAATCTGAACCTCAACTATATGTCCTCCTGGCTATCTATAATTCGTTTAATACAGAGATATTTTGGGGGCCAAGACCTAGTTTGAGAAGTTTTAGGTACCTGGTTTAAAATCTGCCAGATTTTAATGCATGTACCTTGCTATTTAAATAAGAATATTAGGGTAACTCGATGCCAGTGTGTATAATGTCTGAAGGACCCTTTTACCGATTTTGTATTAATTTACTTTTTGCCAACAGTGTTTAACTGAAAACAGACAACATTATACTATCTAATGATATGATAATCTGTTTCTATGGTGAAACATGAAGAAGTGTATGTACATGGCATCAAGGACAAGAAATACAAATCTCTTTTAAGACCAATCTCTAGTATGCCTCTGCTTTTTGTTTGTTTATTGTTGTTTAACGTCCCACTCAAGAATATTTCACTTATATGGAGACGTCACCAAATGCTGAAGGACTTCAAATTTTGGCCTGTGCGCGACACTTACTGCCATTGAGCAGTGAAGGTTCTGACACCTACTGTGACCTCGATTTTTACTGTCTCATCCAAAGGATAGGAAATCAACCTGCTGCCGGCTGGACTCGAACTCATGAGTCGAGCGCTACCGACTGAGCCAGGCTCTAGTATGCCACTGCAATCGGAACACATGCAATACAGGGAACTTGCAAATGTATCTATTCTCATCACTCAGCAGGGGCAAAACAAGAGACCCTTTTTGGGACATGGTCCTGTGGGCTGTACCCTTTCAATTGGGAATTTTACATATCAATGGGCTAAATTTGGGGAAATGAAAAGTAACACATTTTACTAATAAAAATAAAGATACAAGGTTTGTGATTCATTTAACTTTTTGTATTAAACTAACAACATGGAGTTCATCTTAAGACATGTACATGTAGGCTTTAATTGAGCAGTACTTTTAAGTTGTAAATTTTTCCTTTGTCTGTATACCAAATTAAAAGTGAGCTACATAGTAAACATAATTGGGAAATATTTGCTCAAAATTGGGAAAAATTTAGCAGATTTTGGATTGGAAATTGGTTGCTTCATGACCAAGATGTTTGTTACCTGCAAACGTAAGATGACAAATACAAACTAAGTAAGAACTAGAATCAACTTTCTTCTGATCGAGTTTATCAGGTAGACATTTATCTCATTCACCCCTAAAGACACATTTAGACTGGCCTTAGTTATTGATTTACAGAAGAGTTGGCAATTACATGCACTGTCCTTAGGTCCCTTCAAATGGAATAAGGAGTCAAAACTGTGATTTGAAGTACCGGTATGTACACAAATTTTGTTCAGCAACGCGAAGGCCTAAATGATACAAAACAACAACAATGATTTATCAATAAATTAATTGATTCTTTAATTTTTTCTTAGTCAACAGATGACAGTTTGCAGTATTTATTTCAGGAATAAACAGCCTGGAATGTGTAGACGACTTTTGATATAACATATAAATTATAATGCAACCACATCATCATCATAAACGCTCATTACATGTTATATTGGAGGTTATTCAGAGTAACTAATGGGAAGTCAAAAAAACTTCCAATTGGAGTGTACACATGTATTATATAGGCCCAAATGTATAAAATTTTCATCATAGAAGTACCATATTATTTGATTTATCAATATATCAATACTTTTTACTTATCGATATATTGATGAGAAATTAGATATCGATATATCAATAAGTAAAAAGTATTGATATATTGATAAATCAAATAATATGGTACTTCTATGAATAATGCATTCAAATTTTATATATTCATTATAATATTTAGGTGCTTTACTGTGTATTTTACTATCTGATGATTAAAAAAAATCATTGCAAGGAAAACATTGTGTATTTGAACAAATTGAGCAGTTAGAATAAAATATTACACAGTTTGACAATATGAAGTAAAACAAATGGAAAACTTTGGAAGTTGTAAAAGAAAGTACATACTGTGAAATGCATTATGAAATGTATCAATACTAAAAACAAATACAATGATATCGAGTCTCTGAAATTTTACCAGTTACTTATCTATTATTTTCAATAATCCATGGCACCAACTGATCAAGTTGTAACATGACATAATAAATATAATTATGGTACATCTAGTTGATATGTGAATTCCATGTACCAGTCACTTTTGTGTAGATCTATATATTGTCCCAACTCCATTATGTATTCATAAGAAAATCTTTTATGCTTGCTGATTGGCAGATGGTAAAGCAGTCAAAGGACATACATGTAGGGCAACTGGGACAGAATTCCAGCCCCATGTAGGGCAACTGGGGCAGAATTCCAGCCCAAGTTAATTATCATAAATTGCAAGATGACAATGAAACAATTTATCACTTGATACACATAAAATAGGTTTATAGTTGTATGTGTGCGCAGTGTTCAACAATAATGAAAATTTCCACTTATCTTACAGGACAAGTAGTATTCATTCTACTTGCCAAAAATCAAGTGTAACATTCAAAGATATTATTTTGTGTTTAAACAGGGATAGACCTAATATTAATTGAATTAATTTTTGTCTTATGTCTTCAACAATGCCAATTGTGCTTTCTGACAAGCGAAGATGAGAGGCAACATCTACTTGTTACAGTAAAATGGATAAGCCTTAGGCAGAATAGGCTAATGTTGAGTCCTGGTGTGTGCGTGTGATTCTGCAGGGATTAATATCAACATGCGGGTCCTGTAAAAGGTCCCATTCCCAATGCAAAATTTGATATTTTTTTTCCAATTTTGAGCATAAATTTTCCAGTTAGGTTCACTCTGTCATTCACATTTGGTATAAAACAATAAAATTGAGAATTTAGTACATGTATGAACTGCATTTTTAAGTCTTCGGATGAAAACCATGTTGTCAGTTTAATAAGAGAGGCTAAATGAATCACAAGTTTTATTTGCCTATTGTTGTATAATATCCCATTCAAGAGTATTTCACTCATATGGAGGCGTCCCTAAGTAAATGCTAGTGAAGGGCTTCAAATTTTGGCCTATACTTGGCACTTAAAGCCATTGAGCAGCTGGGGTTCTTTAAGGTGCCGACACCTACTGCAACACAGGACCTTTATTTTTAGCAGTCTCATCCGAGGGACAGGAAACCAACCTGCTGCCAACTGGACTTGAACTAACAACCAAGAGTTGAGCACGCTACAGACTGAGCCAGTTCGGCTCCACAAGTTTTGTGTCTTTATACTTATGAATTAAATGACCATTGTAACAATATTCCCAGTTTGGACCATTGCAACGTAAATTTCCAAATAGGAAGGGTACAGGACCCTGTCCCAAAAAGGGACCCTCTATTAACCTCTGTTCTGAATCTTGGCATCTTGCTTATGTAACTTGAGACAACATGACATAAGCTGAACATATCGGTTTTGTATTCTGGTATATGTCGGTCTAGATGTATGTGCTGAGTTGGGAATAGCAATCTATATATGATAGGCCACACAAAGAGCCACTTCTGAAATATTAAGATAAATGATGCAACCGGTTTACTTAATTTATAAACATTGAGTGTCAAACTTCAAAGTCAAACCGGTCGCCGGCGTCTGACATGATTTTATAAATACCTGTGTATAAAGATTGTTGAATTCCATAGCCAACTGCTCCTACAGCAGCTAATAACCCAAGCCCCATTCCACCTCCCCGACCAAATTTCTTAAATCTACCAGCCATGTCCAATACTTTTTTGGGATCCATTCTGATTACTTTTTCAGTCTACCACACGTGTGTTGAAATCTCGTCTAAACCACACAAAACTTAGTCTCGCGAGCGTGTCCGGATTAGTAAATTACGGACCGAATTCCATAAATACGGAAATTATAAAAACGGATATCGTCCAAATTATGGTACAAACAATAAAATGCATACAATACTGCACATTGAACGAGGCGTGTATTGAGACTGTAATATACTAATAGCCCATTAAACATCACTGAATTAAGGCGTGTTTTCGACTATATAGAGGTACATAGATTTCTTCGTTAGAGGGTCGTATTTTACGCATCTTTCATAAATGTTTTGAATTTTGGAAGCCCTTAACCACATTTTTCTGCGTCCAGATGCGAAAATACTGACGCCTAGCAATCCACTAAAAAATCACATCGATTATCCTCCCCAATAGAAAGTTCGATCAGCAAAAAAAAAAAAAAAATTAAAATTAAATTATTTCGTTGACAGATTAATTCGGAAGTCCGGTGAGATATTTTCGAGTTCCAGACACAAAATAAACGTTTTCCCCGTGGTCCGGGTTATGCTTCCCAGAAATGTTAAATTTTAAAAGCCCAGAGAGTTAATTTTCACATTGCAACTCCTTTTTATCCCGGCCAAATATTACATTAAATTGATAGTGCCTTATCCATTTACCCCAAATAAATTGAGCTCAGGAAACACAAATGCATGAATGTGGTGAGAAAGTCCACACAATATTTCGATTGTTAAAAGCCTTTTTCTGGATAGTCTATATTTTTGTATGTGAATAAGTGGTGGCGCTTCCTACGTCTATATCACCAAAATGCCAATGGACAACATCTTCGTGGTTTTGCGGGAAAGATTTTCCAGCAAATAGTCGGCATTCTAATTGGTACCAATTGTACCACTCCCCTGGCAGACATCTTTTTGTATTCATACGAAACGGAATTCATAGTCTCTGCTCTCCACAGGAAAATAAAAAAAACAGTTAGCATCTCGGTTTAATTTCACTTACAGGTAAGCTACACCGACGATGTCCTGTCTCGGTAGATGTATCCTGTTGAGCTTAAAATCAATGAGACGACAGAGAGCAAAACATCTGTTTCTTAACTAGATTTTCTCCTGTCGATTGGGACGGACAGTCAACTTCACACCTTCCGACATGACAAACCTGACGAGTTCAATATCCAGATCACGAAATTCCCGTTCCTAAGTTGTTAATATTCCATCTTCTCCTGCCTATGGCGTTTTCATGTCACAACTTATACGTTATGCCAGGGCATGCTCCTCGTATGAACGATTTATTCTGAGAGCCAAACGATTCGCCATTAAACTACTCATACAGAATTACGTTGTTGAACGCTTGAAATCGTCACCATGGAATTTTTATGGTCAATATCGTTATACGGGGATTTTGTTAAACAATATGAATCCCCCTCTCGGGAATGTTAGATAGTATTCTGCAGCACGACTACAGACAGTGACTCCCTTTTGACAATCATATATAATATTAACTTATGGCATTTTGACCGAACACGACCATTTCATCGAAGTCGAGAGGTGTCCATGTAACATTTGCGGCAGCTGTGGCATGCAGACAGGGGACGCTGACTCCTTCCGGACACCTGGCCCCATCCCGTTTTGGATTTGCAGTTGTTTTTCGTGTTCAGACAGTTTTTATATCTACCTTTCCACCAAGGTTGGCCTTTTCACCGAACTCGGTAGGTTTCCATGTAACATTTGCGACGGGTGTGGCATGAGACTACTTCTGGACACCTGGTCCCGCCCGTTAGGGATTCGCAATTGTTCCACTTGTTTAAATAAATATTGGTACTACTTTGTCTTTACCTTATAAATGTCTCTGCCAATATAGGTCTACTAAACAGTTTCTACCAAAACTTTTTTTTTAAAGTAACTTAAAAGTTTGACAGAATTTTGACCTATTTAAAATAGACCAGCGATAACAGAGGTCTAAATTAGATCACGTGAACTGGTTGATAGCAGTTTTCAGTTGATGTGTGATTTGCTTGACTTTTGAGTTGTCTATAGGGTGTTGCAGCTAGCTTTTAGTGCACTTTGGCAACCGAATTCAGTAAATAATCTAGCGCGGCGTTATCTTACTACAAGTTTTGTATCCTGACTATATTATTGTTGTTTTTAAAACACCAGGAAAATAAAAATTCATTCACATGAAAAAGATCGAATCAAGTTTATGATTTTCCTATAACAAATGCACCATGTGTCAGTGGTATTGTCTGATTTACATAAGATAGCAGGACGGAGAAACCTCTTGATTATCATACGGATAATTCTACTACTCACTCTCTGGTTATGACAAGCTGTATTGGAAATATGTTTTATTTCTCACTGAATACTTTTTTATGATGGTGACAAGTAGGATCGATTATTCTTGTTTGATTGTTGCTTTACACCCCGTCAAGAATTTTCAACCTATATGGCGGTGTCACCAGCTTTAGGTGAAGTGCCACAAATTTTGACATGTGCTGTGGACTGACGCCAATACAGTGAGTGTTCTTTTACGTATCACGTCTTCCGTGACATGTGACCTCGGTTTTCAGTGTCATCCGAAAGACACGTGACTTTCACTTCGTATGCAGTCACTACCGTTTTTCAAAAAGTTTTGGTATGACCCGGCGCCGGGAATCAAACACGGTACCTCCCACTTGTGAGTCGAAAACCCTTCAACTAGACCACAACAAATTCAAGTCAGTAATTTTAATGCTATGCTTCATTACCTAAAATTAAAATTCGTCCAGGTCAAGAAACGGTTCACAAGACTCCACCCGCCGGGTTATATGGATTTTACTTTTATATATATATACCCAAACCTAAATAGGATGGATATTCCCGAAGTTTTCACTCAGATATCCTGTAAGTTTGTCATTATTTATAAATGTATACAATACCAGAGATATATATATAAAGTCAGAGTTATGATTTACATATCGATGCTTTTTGTAATTCAGTCAAAGTTAAAATTCTTTTTTTTTATTTTGTTTTTGTTTTTGTTTTTTTTTTTGCTTTCAAATATCAAATGAATACAATTCATTTATACGAGTTCTACAATCAAGCACACACGCTTCATACTTAGACATTCTACTTACTATAGACACAGACGGGGAATTAACACCTAAGCTACAAGACAAAAGCGACGGTTTCGGCTTTAGAGTTTATATTTCACAAATGATACGATATACCAGACGTTTTCAACATATTAACATTTCATATACAGAGGTAAACTACTCACTGACAAGTTATTGACACAGGGGTACCGAAAAACGCGTTTGATGTCAACGTTCCGCAAATTTTACAATCGGTATAATAGTCTTGTTTGCGATTACTCTGTTTCATTGAGTGAAATTTTGAGTTGCCTGTTCGAAGGCGGTTTTTGAGACGTCTGTACCAATTGTGACGAGGATTCGTTCCTCAAGTATTTCATTTTGATTTGACTGTGGACCCACGGCGGTTGTGACCGGTCGACAGGGGGTGCTTACTTCTCCATGACACCTGATCCCACTAGGTTTTGATTTCCAGAGGTCCGTGTTTGTCCAATTTTTACCAGATTTGTACCTATATCCTGGACATCCTATGCATTTATACTTTGCTATCTGAGATTTTTCCATATTGTATAACTGACTGATAACTACGTGTGCTATGAACAACTAATACAGTATTTGTGTTACGTGTTTATTATCAGTAAATTATAATGACGTCTAAAATAAATCCATTCTCAGTAAAATATTGATAGAAAAAAATGTTTTCGTTCTCTCTATAAATTACATAAATCAAACAATTACAGTATATTGAAGTCAAACACAATATGTTTTCTCATTGGCACTATGTGTAACAGAGAAACGTAAAACACGTGGTCAAAATCATGTCTATCTATGACATCAATCTAGGTAAGTACTTGTAGTTTCATTCTGTAATTAGGTCAAACACGAGGTTCACTTTATCCATTGGCATCGGAAACATTAGTAACGGCTTTTTGATGGAGACACTGATTCTTTGAAGCCATCGAAGTACACCATTGGTCCTCTTTTTGTCGGACTTCTTATTAGGGAGTGTAACACTCATTAGGTCAGCGTCCTCGGTCAACACATAATCTGTCGATATATCAAGGTGACTGAAATGAGAGTAAATATCATCATTTATATTTTCAGTAATTAGTGAGCACAATTTATGATACGCCTACTTGAAATTGTTTTTTTGTAATTCAGTCAAAGTTAAATTTACTTTTCTTTTGCTTTCAAATATCAGATAAATGAAATTAATTTATACAAGTTCTACAATCATTTATTTTAAAATCTTTTTTTCTGAAATTATTTTACCTAAATACTAACTAGATTGTAAATTCGGCTTACCGGTCATATTGCTGCTTTCTTGCACTTTGAGCTAGGAACAAATTCACTGGGCACACACCGTTGCCAATGAATTGTACATTGTTACCAGGACATTCTCCCCGCTTGACAAGTTCATATTTGCGTAAAGGGCGGACTTTAGGGATAATTCTTTGTGGCATTTTGTTATAATTCTCGGGAGCAGATCAACTTCGTGTTGCGTTTTCTGGTTGTCAACGATAGAGTTGGGCGGAAACGTGAAACCGTATTGTTACGTCACTGACGTCAAAACGCCACCTTATGGCGGTTTTATCTGACGTTTAGTGCATTTATAATTAGCGTTATGATAATTTTTCTTAATTCGACAATATTGTCGTCGATCACTTGATAAAGGCCAAGGGGCCGAAATTTTGTGAATATAGAGTGTGTTTACTGTTAACGATACTTCTCTTTGGAAGACACCGAATTTTATTGTAATGGTTTGATTTCTGGGCCCGAAGTCACCAAATTTACTCAGTACTCAAGCTCAACTAACTTCTAGCGATTTTAAGGTAAAAACATGCAAACTTTATTCTTTAATTGGACATGTTTGTATATTGATGGCATACAATTGTAAGTAATGATAAAAATGATTGCCCATTTGAAAAAAACTTCAGAAATATTAAAAAAAATGTTTGAGTATTGTAACCTTCTCCCTTATTACAGATATCAATAACAGCGATGATCGTATAGTGTTTTATTTAGCAGAGATGCAGCATTGGTAACAATGTAACAGAGAGCAGTGGCGTTCTCTATATTGCTTTCAAATCGGTCACACTTACTTTTCGGTCTCTTTGAAACCTTGATGCTTTTATAAGCAAACACCAAAGTTCCAGAAGCTTCCATACATCTGTGCAACATACAATTATAGGAATACTGGCACTTATTTTATCAAAATCTGTCATAACCTAATCTTTAGTTACGTTTTTACTCCATCAAAATCAATATAATTTTAGTACATTATATTTTTTTAACATTGCAATCCATTGTTTACCAAGGATGATAATGACAGAAGTGGACATTTATAACTTCGCAGCTACAATTTATGCTCAATTTTGTGAAAATGTTGATAAGTTGATTATTTAATTATCAAAGCTAATTTCAATCTTGAATTTGGAATTTCTATTATTCACTTTCATAACTATCAACATTATTTATGTAGCCGAATTACAAAATCACTTACTTTAGCTGCCCGTATTTCCAAATTACATGTATGTACACAACTTTTATTATTCCAAGGCACACTATATAATTTCGTATAAAGTAATTTCTCCCGTACCTCATATTGTTACAGTATGTACTCAAATCTTGAGTACCGTACTCAACGTATTTATTTGTTTTTTAAAGGAAAATCACAAGTGTGACGCAAAAATTTATATGTAAATGATTAAAAATAATAATATGTTTCCTAATCACTGAAATCCAAAAGTTTTATAAACAATTTTATAATCAAAATAATGAAATAAAAGTTGAGCTTGAGTATTGAGTAAATTTGGTGACTTTGGGCCCAGAAGTTTTGTGCATTTTATTTCCAATGATGTCCTAGCCTACATATTATCTTTTATAATATATGCCGCTGTATTAGAATTACATGTAAGCTAGTGCATTTATATGAATTCACAACAGAGAGAGATAGCCCAGATGTCTATACCACAGCTGATTGAAGGTAGCCTTTACATTCAAAAGATCAATAATAGTAGCCAATATATCTAGGGCCGAGTGAATTTTATGCAAATTATCAATATTAGTAATCGGGTTCGGTATACCTGAAATGACTGTAGCACACGAACGCATTGCGAACGATTGCATTTTGTTGACAGACTTCACTTGAAAATGAAATGAATCGTACTTCCTTAAAGTGAATAGTTAAACATTACCGGTATGTACCTATCTAATATCGATTGATGCCTTGTATCTGTTACATCGATTCCTGTATGGTAAAACCGTACAGTTCTGTGGATCTATCAAAAATTGACATGCAATGGTACAGACATTGTCAGAATGATCATTACATTATGATGCATGGTATTTGTAGGCTTAATTTGTATTTATATTACTATTTTATTACTATTAGGCCTATAAAAATAGGCAAATTTAACTTATGAACTCAGTATACTACAAATGCTAAATACAGTGCATATCACAGCAAAATTAACACACACTGAAACTGTAACACAGTACCATTTCATTTGAATATTTTCACAACCTTACCAATTCATAACCCCAACCCATTGTAACTCTGACCTACATGTACACATTTGTTCTGTTTCCTGACACCCAGGAACCAGTAAAACAGAAATTAATTACACCATACATATAGATTTAACTCAACAACCCCTGAAAAACAATGGACCCTTCTGTAAATCAGTGACTCAGGTCAGTCATGCATAATTATGATAATGTGTTTAATAGCCTATATAGGGGTGAGTGAGTTACATATAACTAAAATTAAATTGTTTCAAACCTTTTTATATTGTAGCTCAGTAATCACACATACCAGAATGATGCCTGTGATGTAAGTAGTGCATGTTAAAAAAGACGAGTGAACTGAAGTCAAAATAACAATGTCTTCTCCTGAAGTGGAACGTTTTGAAGTAACTGAAGATGATTTAGCAAATGAATTCTATCCCCGAGGAGGAAGACGACAAACAAAAAGTCAGGCCATATATGGTTAGTATTACTTACATCAGAACAATATATAAAGCCTGTTGTTAGAAACAGATGTTAAGAGGAGAGAAATGAAATACACAGGGTTTGCAAAGACCTTGAAAATTGCTTAAAAAAGAAAAATACCCTTGAAAAGTATTTGAATCTAATGCAAAATGCTTGATTTATTTCATCAGAGTGCTTGAATTCTACTTCTCAAAATTCATCACTAAAGGAAGACTTGGTTAGATCAAGAAAGATTAGCTCTATCAAACAGGCATTTTACCTAGTACACTGACTACAGTTTGAGTAGGCCTAATGCATTTCTGTGCTGCTGTACTGCTGCATCTCTTTCACATGTGTAACGTTTCACCCTATAGTGAACTACACGTAGACACTGGTGAGTTAAAAATATAAACAACATGGGTCGTACTGCCTCTTTTTGTTTGCAGATTTACTTTTAAAGAGATATCAAATTCACGTAGCAAATAAAAACACCTTCACAGGCCAAAATTACCTGCCCTCAGGTTTAAGCCTAGGAACACTCAAGTGTACAGTAAGTGAAAAAACCCTGGTCACACATTGGAGAACGTTTCATTGGCCACCATTGTACCAAATAAAACAACCACAAAAGTAAATCAAATTACTTATTCATTTCATTCTTCCTATAACTAAAGTTTGAAAATGAATAGTAACTATTTTACTTAACCCTAACTATTTCACATTTATCTCGTGCCCCATGTTAAGCCAAACATACGACATTTTAACAAAAAGCACAACTTTATATACATGTATAATTACATTTAAAGCAATTAAAAAATTACGACATACTCAAGATACATGACTAGTGTCCAATACACGAAGATACACAACTAGTGTAGAATAACACTTTATTATGGTGACAGGGAATGATGGCAACAAAATGAATCAGGATGAAAATGGATAGAAAAATCAAAAGTTCACCTCATGTTCATCACTTTAAAAAAGACCAGGAAATAGTGAATGTAACATTGCGTCACACCTGTTTTATTACTGTAACACTTTCCAGAACTACCCAAATAACTTAATGAGCCAATAAAATTCACAGAAAAGTGACCTCCTAAGACATAAATAATGTAATCAAATGGAACCTTTTGAAGCCTGCTATAATAAGAATGTTAAACAAGGTTAGTACTGTAAAGTTAGGTAATTAGAAAATAAATGAGAAAGAAATAAAAATGATAGGTAAAAGAAAAAGATCAGCAAGGCTAGACAGGTTCGTCAACAGATGATGCTGTACTGATCTCTTTAGTGTGTAGTAGAACTCTAAGCAGTATTTTTAGGACCACCATTGAACGGTCAGTCTGCTGTCAGTGTTTCCGTAGCTTTTCACCTTATTTTGGCTTGCAAGGTCTTTACAGCTGAAAGATACTCATTGAAAGTACTTGAAAAACACTGAAATGTCCTGTACATGTATTTACATTTGATTATTCAGTAAAATGTGTCACCTGTTCTGCTGTTAACACTAGTTAGTAAGAAGCTTGTCCAGATTTATATTTTGATTATTTACCTGGGAATTCTGGACATATTGTACATCTAGCTAGTACATGTTTGTTTATTGTTGTTTAACGTCCCACTCGAGAATATTTCACTCATATGGAGACGTCACCAAATGCCGGTGAAGGGCTTCAAAGTTTGGCCTATGCTCGGCACTAACGGCCATTGAGCAGTAGGGTTCTTTAACGTGCCAACACCTACTGTGACACGGGACCTCCAGCTTTTACTGTCTCATCCGAAAGACAGGAAACCAACCTGTCGCCGGCGGGACTCGAACTCACGATCCAGAGTCGAGCGCGCTACCGACTGAGCCAGGCCGGCTCAGCTAGTACATGTAAATCATTTATGTGTAGACCCTACATATTCTGAGACTTCTAGTTGTATTAGCTCTTCAATAAAGTGTAGCTCATACATTTACAGTGAAACTTGTACATAAAGACCTCCTCAAGGACACAACAAAACAGAAATGGTACTATTGGGGAAAGCATTGGGGTCTTTATGACCAGGTGGTCATTATACACAGGTGGTTGCTAAAGCAGGTTTTACTGTATATCAAATCAAATAATTATATTAGCTCTTCTTCAGTAAAGTGTAGCTCATATATCAATGAATTATGATAATTTTCCATGAATCACAGATATTACTTTCTAGTTATAAAGTAGATATATGTCAAGGTGTAAATTTAGAAATAAAGAATTTGTATATGGGATTTATATTAGTTAATCTATACTGATATCTGTATAGGGAAATGGCCTTCCCTTAATTCCTATGAAATTAAAACATTAAGTGTTTATATTATAATTATAAGAAGGAGAAGAATTATCGTTGGAAACTTTCATACACATGTAAATTTTGACTTTGTCAATTTACAGGAATTTTCGTTGTTTTTATATAAATGGGCCTAAAATTTTCTTAAAAATATCAAGAAATTAAGTTTGACTCATAAAGGTTTGAATTATAAATTCAGGGGTTAATTTACCCTTTTTGGGGACAGGGTCCTGTACCCTTCCAATTGGGAATTTTACATTACAATGGGTCATATTGGGAAAAAAGTAACTATGGTCATTTACTTCATAAGAATAAAGCCACATAAAACTTGTGATTCATTTAGCTTCTCTTATTTAACTGACAACGTGGTTCTGAAGACTTCGAAGTACAGTTTATACATGTACTAAATTCTCCTTATCATGGTTTAATACCAAATATGAATGACATGGTGAACATGACTGGGAAATGTTTGCTGAAATTGGGGGGAGAAATAGTAGATTTTGCATTGGAAATGGGACCTTTTACCGGAATCGCAGGTAGATGATATTAATCCCTGAAATTGTTTATAAACAGCTTTAAATAGCAAAATTATTTTTGACTTTTTCAGTGGTTTAAAACATCGATAAATTATTCAAATCATTGAATTTTGACTCACTGAAGTTTTTAACCAGAGGCAAATGTTTGTTACTACATGTAAATACATACATGTAAACAAATATTGGCATCAAACGTTTTACCGTGAGAAGCTCCATTCCTATTAGTATATTACATGGGAGAGCTCCATTCTAATTACATCTACATGGGATACACGTAGTGTATTCATTTTCTGTAAAAGTTGTTTAGAATTTTCTTATCTTTTATTTAGGGGTTTGGGCTCACGATAGTGATGAAGAGAGACCAGGATTTGGAGGATCACGGCGAAAGAAAGATCTAACGACACCCGTAAGCTTTGTAAGTGGAGGAATAAAACAAGGTGACAAAATCAAGAAAGAGGACGATGACATCACAGTAAGTTAATTTCATGATCAGAAGCGTATTTAAAGTTTGTCATCAGATATTTCAAGAGAAAGTTTATTTTTATATGTACATTTGTGTATATTATGAGAATGACTACATATTTGAATTAAATTTTGATCTTTTTCGAAAAGGTAATACACTCAATTTTACAATCCTTAAAATCCTACATAATATCACCTTGCTTCATAACATCATCCTACTACATACATTGTAATATTACCCTGCTACATAATATCACACTGCTATATAGAGGAATGCTGCATAATATCACCATGACAAAATATCACCCTACTACATATATGTAAGATCACTCTGCTGCATAAAATCACCCTGCTGCATAATATCACCTTTTTACATATCACCTTCTTACTTAATATCAGCCTGCTACTTAGTATCACCCTGCTACAAAATATCACCCTACTACATAATGTATCACCCTGTGTCATAATGTATCACCCTACCAATATCAGTCTGCTACATAATATCACCCTGCTACATAATATATCACCCTGCTATATAACATCATTCTGCTACATAATATCACCCTGCTTACACAATATCAAAGTGTTACACAATATCACCCTGCTACATAATAGCACCCCTGCTATATAATATCACCCAATAAATATCAATGCAGTTGAAAATATTCAACGCTGACTGGCCAATGAAATAGAAATGTTGAAGATGTATAATAGTAGAAAGAATTATATATTACAAAACTGTCAGAAACTGAAGGAAAAAAATCCCTACCAGTGTGATATCATGTGACTTGATTGTTGAGAACAGGAATAAGCAACATCTATTTTGAAATTAACTTAATTTTTATAGAAATTCATAAACTTAAAAGACTCAACAGTGGTTGGACACACTACAGTTAAATGAAAAGTGTCAGAAAAATTGGCATCATCTAAACTTCATTTAAGTTAAAACTTCAATGTGTCTTATTGATTTCTTTTTATTATAGAAATTTTCTTTTCCATAAATGCAACTGAAAATTTGAGATATGTCTGACAGTCTTACTAGTGACACAGTTTGGCCCTGTACTTGAAATCAATAACTTCATTATAGCATTTTGTAGAATTATGTTAAAGACTTTGATTGTAATTTTTCAGGATTCTGATAGTGATGTTGAAATACCCCCCGAGAAGCCTTCTTTCAGGAACAAAAGCTCAACTGGAAGAGCTGGACCACAGTTTGGTAAACATGGAAACAAAGAAACGTAGGTACATCATGTCTATTGTTAGGTATTAAATTAAAAAAGAAAAACTTACGTAACATTTGTGTAGTTTTATATTCTAATCTGTTTTGAAGAAAATTTGGAATGAAATTTTATTTCATTTTTAACAAGTAAAATTATGATATTGAATCAGAGAGTCTCAGTGATAAATAACTTAATGATAATTTATAGGAATGTGATGTGACATGTAGAGGACACGATTGTTATCTTGCGATGTTAATTAAGTCTTCTATGAACATTGTACAATGTTTCAGAGTGGTGTTTTAAAGTCACGCGAGTGACTCCGATGACCTACTTCTGTACGTTGTCATGCAACTTGTCTTGTAGTGATATTCATTAACCTTTGACCCTTTTTACCTGCTTCTCAAAAACCACAGGGTCAACTTTGTTTAATTTCTCTAGGGTAACAGTAAAAGAAATTGTCAATTTCATTATCCCTCTGGACAGGGGTTTTGTAGATAAGACGGGTTCTGATGAATAGTAAGGCCCTCCTAGCCTCTCGTTCTTATAGTGATAAAGATTCTGATGGCGGTGGGAATGGTGGTGGTGGTGGTGTTGGTGGTGATGATGATTCTTATTTTATTGTTATTATCATTGTAGAGGATTTGGAGACTGGGAGAAACATACTAGAGGTATTGGACAGAAGCTGCTACAGCAGGTAAGGAGCTAGGTACAATGAACTATCAGTCTTTAGTACAACAATTTTTATGATGCAGTCATTTCCTGCTCATGCAGTGGAAAATGTCTATTTCAAAGATTATACAAAACAATTTAACAACTACAAATAATTATATTTTACTTGTTTTGTCACAATTGTTCTGTCAGTCTTTAGTATAACTTTTTTTGTGATGTAGTCATTCTCTGCATAATAATTATATCTGTTATTTTGTAATGGATTATTTTCAGTTTGTCAATAATCCTCTTGTTGGACTGCATCAGTCTGTTGTTGCTGCCTGTTATGTATTTAGTAGATTAATACACTTTTGATGTGTTATCTAGACTGTTTTACAGATGGCACACACACACACATGTGCACGCACACACACACACACACACACACACACACACACACACACACACACACACACACACACACACACACACACACACACACACACACACACACACACACTTCAACTCTGAGTTGATACAGAATGGGAGTGTGTTCATATAGTCATGTTATTTTAAAATAAATTAACAGCATGTATAGTAATGATACATGTAACCTCATTTATCCTTCCTTTATGCCCATTTACTATGAAATAATATCAGTATGTCGGACAGTAGAAAATGTCTATTTCAAAGATTATGCAAAACAATTTAAAAAGATATATAATTATATTTTGCATATGTTTTCTCAGAATGATTTTTTTTGTATTGAAACATTATTGTATTTTTTTTCCAACTGATTTTTTGTGTCTTGAATTGTTAACCTCACCCTTTTCAATGCAATTTAAATAATTTTTTTTTTAAATGAATTGAATTTGTCTAAAACTTGCATTTTCTCAAAGCCAGATGGATTCCTATTAATTAATTTAGGATATAATTACAGTATTTTTTTTATTGAACTATTTTGTAGATGGGATATGTACCAGGCAAAGGTCTAGGTAAGAAAGGACAAGGTATAACCACACCAGTAGAGGCAGTAAAGCGTAAAGGTCGTGCTGCAGTAGGAGCGTACGGAACAGAGAGATCGGAACGATCACTAAAAGATTTTCCTGTACATGATTCTGAGGAAGAAGAGGAAAAGGAGTTCAAGGATCAATTGTCCCAATGGAAAAAGCAGCCAGAGGTAATGTAATATGAATGTAACAGTGATAAATGCCAAAATATTGGATACTGTACAGGGAAAATAACTCATGGTGTTAATATTCGCTATATTGAATGTGTTGATAAATCTGTAAATCTAAGAGACAGTGAATAACTTTTAAATGAAACTCTATATATTGGTAAAAGGACCTGATGTTAGTTTAGGTTATTCACTATCTGTAGATTAAAAAAAACGTGGATCATTTCAGGAGAGAAATTTACAACCCATGGAATTAAACCCATGTACAGTATATGTAATGGATTTACACCAAATTGGTGTGGAGGTCTTTAATGTGTAATACCTACTGGGACACAATAAACATTAAGTTTATATTCAAGTTTTTCGTAAAAGTTGGGAAATAGCTGAACATTTGCTAAGGAGTAATGTTACTAAGCTGAACTATTGCTAAGAAATCATGTTACCAATTCTGAACATTTGCTAAAACCTCAAGTTTCAAGTTCTGAACATTGTAAGTTTCAAGTTCTGAACATTGTAAGTTTCAAATGCTGAACATTGTAAGTTTCAAGTGCTGAACATTGTAAGTCTCTAATGCTGAACATTGTAAGTTTCCAATGCTGAACATTGTAAGTTTAAAATGCTGAACATTGTAACTTTCAAATGCTGAACATTGTAAGTTTCAAGTTCTGAACATTGTAACTTTCAAATGCTGAACATTGTAAGTTTCAAGTGCTGAACATTGTAAGTTTCAAGTTTTGAACATTGTAACTTTCAAGTGCTGAACATTGTAAGTTTCAAGTGCTGAACATTGTAAGTTTTAAGTTCTGAACATTGTATCTTTCAAATGCTGAACATTGTAACTTTCAAATGCTGTACATTGTAAGTTTCAAGTTCTGAACATTGTAAGTTTTAAATGCTGAACATGGTAACTTTCAAGTTCTGAACATTGTAAGTTTCTTATGCTGAACATTGTAACTTTCAAATGCTGAACATTGTAACTTTTAAGTGCTGAACATTGTAACTTTCAAGTTCTGAACATTGTAAGTTTCAAATGCTGAACAATGTAAGTTTCTAATGCTGAACATTTGCTATTTTTGAAACAGTTTTTCATCAAAATGATGAAAATATACTATTTTATGAAAATTTCTAAGAATGAGTAGTCACTGGAGATTGTGCCAACTGTTTATGTGAACATAGCATAAACTCATGATTGATTATGCCTTTTGGTGTCATGTTCAAAACGAAGATTTTTGACAATTATTCCTCTATATTTTTTCAGCTCTCTGTAACATATTTTGTAATACAAAAGCTGTTTTATGGCAGCTGTACAATGTTTACAGTTTTTGATTAACCAGGTTCTATCTACATGAGCTATATCAAACTAAATTATGAACCTCTGATGTACTGTATGTATGTTTAAATTAGTGCACTCATATTTTAGCGCTCTCAGGGGGGTATAGACTTATTAACTCAATCTTTAATTTGCGCAATTAATTTCATCAACTTTGTTGTGTATACAGAAACACAGAATGACAGGATGTAGAATTTTTAGCACTGCCTTTGAATTATCATGATGACTTGAGCACCAAATGTGCTAATATTAGAATACCACTAAAATAAGTACACGTACAGTACATCATGATGCTTTTGTTGGAGTTATATATTACATCATTTATGTACTTTCTAATTAGGTAGTGAAGAAGAAACCTAAATATGTGTACAAGACTGCACAAGAAATTATAGAAACTGGTGCAGGTAAGAAGAAAGCCTTGCCAAGCAAAATGTCAAAGGTGAAGGTCATCGATATGACTGGAAAGGAAAAGAGAGTATTGTCAGGTAAGTGGGATGCAGGGATCAGGAATTTTCTTAGTCCATTTTGGGGTTCCGTTGCAGGACCCTTTTCCCATGCAAAAATGGCTTGTATTTTCCCAAAATATGCATAAATTCCCAATATGAAATTTCAAAATAAAGAATAAATCAATCAGTTCATGTTATAAATGAAGTTTCTATGTTGTAGTCAAAACATTTTCCCAATTTTTCAAACCCTGTTCCCAGAACTTAAGAGATAGGAAAATCCCTGAGTGATACAAGATTTTATGTGAGTTTCTCAGTATGATATATAAAAATACACAAATCAACATATTTATAAAATTCACCAAAATACATTATCAACAAATAAAACTGAAAGATGATTTTAACTCTCTGACCCCAGAAAAAACATTGGACTCTGCTGTTAATCATTGACTTGGACACGTCCAAATGTGTTTCTAGGGGTGAACGAGTTAAAGAACTAACATTGTTTGTTGTTGTTGTTTTACATTCGCCAAGAATTTTTCGCTTATATGGAGATGTCACCAGCTAAAAGTGAAGACCTGAAAATGTTAGCCTAAGCTTTGGACTGACGCCAATGCAGTGAGGGTTCTTTTACATACCAGGCCTTCCATAACAAAGGAAGAAACAGTCACTACCATTTTGAAAGTTATTCATATGATCATATCCTGGGAATCCAACCTGGGACCTACTGCTTGCAAGTTGAACGATCTTCAACTAGACTGCTGCAAGTGGTAAAAAACTAACAAAGCTAAGGATTGTGTCGAATGCTTAAAATTTAGATAACCAGTTTGAAAACATTAAAGCAAAATGAGATATTGTCAGTATTTTGGGGAAATCTTCACATCAACTATTTTGATACAGTACTATTTAGAATTTCTCTGACGTAATTGTCATTTGTAAATGACCTATAGGTCAAACACTTAACGAACCTTTAACATACATCCGATGAAGCTGAAGCAATGTCGAAAAGAGTTGGAGGCTACATTGCCCATTCATATGTAATAATTTTTCTCATGATTTTATATGAACCATGCAATTCTGTTAATTTGATAGGTTACCATGCCATAGCCCAGCGTCATGACATGCCAGATGTCGAAGAAGAAATTACCCCAGTTCCATCTATGAAGACTCGATCATTTGAAATGCCAGAGCTGATGCACAACTTAAACATACTGGTTGATATTGCAGAAGAAGATATTATAATGAATGATAGAAAGTAAGTACTACTGACTGGTGTCTACCTGTTGTGTCAGATGTAAAGACTGACAATTTACCGTAATCTGTCTAAAAAGGTACAACTGACTGGTGTCTACCTGCTGTGTCAGATGTAAAGACTGACAATTTACCGTAATCTGTCTAAAAAGGTACTACTGACTGGTGTCTACCTGCTGTGTCAGATGTAAAGACTGACAATTTACCGTAATCTGTCTAAAAAGGTACTACTGACTGGTGTCTACCTGTTGTGTCAGATGTAAAGACTGACAATTCACTTTTATCTGTTTAAGCAGGTATTACTGACTGATGTCTACCTGTTGTGTCAGATGTAAAGACTGACAATTTACCGTAATCTGTCTAAGTAGGTACTACTGACTGGTGTCTACCTGCTGTGTCAGATGTAAAGACTGACAATTTACTGTAATCGGTCTACGAAAATATATGTACTTGTTCATTTTTACTTTATCAAACACTGGTTTTACCATAATCCCAAATTATCAAACACTTTGGTGTTGCCATAATACCGAATTACCAAACACTTTAGTTTCACCATGATCCCAAAATATCTAACACTTCTGTTTTACCATAATCTCATATTATCATATGGTTTTACCATAATCCCAAATTATCAAACACTTTAATTTTACCATAATTACAAATTATCAAACACTTTGGTTTTACCATAATCCCAAATTATCAGACACTTTGGTGTTGCCATAATCCCAAATTATCAGACACTTTGGTGTTGCCATAATCACAAATTATCAAAAACTTTAATTTTACCATAATCACAAATTATCAAACACTTTGGTTTTACCATAATCCCAAATTATCAGACACTTTGGTGTTGCCATAATTCCAAATTATCAAAAACTTTAATTTTACCATAATCACAAATTATCAAACACTTTAGTTCTACCATAATCACAAATTATCAAACACTTTAGTTCTACCATAATCACAAATTATCAAACACTTTAATTTTACCATAATCACAAATTATCAAACACTTTGGTTTTACCATAATCCCAAGTTATCAGACACTTTTGGTGTTGCCATAAAGACTCCCAAATTATCAGACACTTTGGTGTTGCCATAATCCCAAATTATCAAAAACTTTAATTTTTGTAATCCATAATCACAAATTATCAAACACTTTGGTTTTACCATAATCACAAATTATCAGACACTTTGGTGTTGCCATAATTCCAAATTATCAAAAACTTTAATTTTACCATAATCACAAATTATCAAACACTTTAGTTCTACCATAATCCCAAATTATCAAAAACTTTGGTTTAACCATAATTCCAAATCATCAAACACTTCTGTTTTACCATAATTCCAAATTATCAGACACTTTGGTGTTGCCATAATTCCAAATCATCAAACACTTCTGTTTTACCATAATTCCAAATCATCAAACACTTCTGTTTTACCATAATTCCAAATCATCAAACACTTCTGTTTTACCATAATTCCAAATTATCAAACACTTCTGTTTTACCATAATTCCAAATTATCAAACACTTCTGTTTTACCATAATTCCAAATCATCACATTCCAAATTATCAGACACTTTGGTGTTGCCATAATCCTAAATTATCAAACGCATTGGTTTTCTACACAGGCTACGGTATGAAAAAGACCATATTGTAAACATGAGACATGAAAAAGAGAGAATAAACACAATTTGTGACCAGGAGGAGAAACAACTGAACAAACTAAAACATATACTGGACATTGTGGAGAGGTATGTTATTTGTATATATTGGAATTTTCTCATACTGGAAATTCAGAAAATTTCGTTTTGGTGTTAATTTCATTTATTTCGTTGTTTTCATTAGTCTACAAAATTTAAACAATGACAAAATTTTACATAAATGACATTAATAGCAATAAGTTCTTTTTAATACAAACATGTTTTTTATTTCAACAAAATTCAATGACTATGTTAACATAGTTGTTTTACTTTTAAGATAACAAAATTTTCTGTTTCTACAGTAGTTTAGAGATGCAAACTCATTGTTGAGACTCAGGGCCCATTTCACGAAAAGTCATTAGTCCAGGTCTTCATCTTAAGACCACACTTATGACTTGTAAGCATTTTACCAAAGATTAGGATTTGTGACTTATGACCTAAAACTGTCCTGTCTTTAAGACAACGCAGAAGCAGTGCTTACACCTATGTTACAGCAGTGACCTAGATTATCTTTGTAAATATAGCTTGTTTGTTTGATTGTTTATTGCTTTTTAACGTTCGACACAAGAATCTTTCACTTATATGGAGACGTCACCAAATGCCGGTGAAGGGCTTCAAATTTTGGACTATGCTTGGCTCTTACTGCCATTGAGTAGTGAGGGTACTTTAACATGCAGACACCTACTGTGACATGGGACCTCGGTTTTTACTGTCTCATTCGAAAGACAGGAAACCAACTTGCCACCGACTGGACTCGAACTCACGACCTTACAATCATGAGTTGAGTGTGCTACCAACCGAGCCAGGCTGGCTCTTGTAAATGTAGTAGGTATAAGATTCCATAAATTATCAGTAATTATAACTTATTTGAAAATGTGAGAATATATTATATGAGATAAATATGCTTAAGGTCAATTAACATAAGACTTAAGAAGTTTTGATTAAATGGTACCCTGGTTATTGCATTTGAGATACCTCTTGTTGTAAATATATTGTTTTGCTCATATTGTTGAAAGTCTAATGTTCTCATTTTTAGAGCTTATTCCATTTTGTTGGGAGGTAGATTTTCATTGTATGTTGGTACATTCTAATAGCTGAAAAGCAGTTTCTCATTCTTGAGAGGGATCACTTGTGGTAGCTTGTGGTAGAGCATAAACTCACAAACAACAAGTACTAGGTTCTGTTCTTAGTACAGGGTCATACCTGTCCTCTCCAAACACTCGGCATACGAAGTACGCCATGTATGCCTTTAGTGGTTTCTTGTTGTAAATATATTGTTTTGTATTTATTTTCATATGTCAGAATGAAGGGGTTTGTTATGTTTACATAAGATATAATACAAAGCATTGATACTAGCCACACTTTATGTTGCAGTACAATTATTTACACATATTTTCCATTTTTTTTTATACACTCACTTTTCCATTATAGTATCCAAGTTAGGATGTTTGCCCATCCTTTTATCTGTTGGTCCCCACATTATTTTTCAGGCTTTATGTCGGACATTTTTCAATAGATCCCGCCCAAACTTAAAAAAAAAATATGTAATTGGGTGATACCCTTTCAAAATTGTGTACAGAAGTCCTGCTTTTCATAAAAAATGGCAGCTGTTACTATAAATAAAAATTTATGAAATTGGCCAAAACTGCTTTAGTTATTCACAGATTTGATTCAAATTTTGGACATAAAAGCAATGTTATGAACTCTTTTACAAAAAAAAATTTCTCATATATATAAATACTTTTGATTTGTAGTTGTCAACAGAGAACCCAGCCAAATTCAGAAAATCCTCTGGTTCTGGATGAATGTGCAGCCATATTTAAGTCATTACAAGACGACTTTTACGAAGAATACAAGATTTATGATCTCTCTTCACTCGCTGTAGCGTTAGTTTTTCCTGTGGTAAGTTTCTTGTACTCCAAGTTAATTTTGATTGGACAGATCACACTATATAATTAGCTAATACTAATTAGTATGTTGAATGAAGACAAACGATAATGAGTAGGAGAGATAATGAGTTTTGTGTGCAACAAAGCTCTGAATAGTGCAGAGATTTTGCAACCTATCATTGGGGGCTAAAATAAGGCTCCATTCCCAATGCAAAAAAAAAAATGCATTTGCTCCCAATTTCTCAAAATTTCCCAATTGAAATCGAATGACAATGAATTTGAAGAGATTCTTTCATTTTCAAACATTTTTTTGATTTCCCAATTTCAATGAAATGCTGCTAAAATTCCTAATTCTATAGGCCCAGACTGCTTTCCCGAAAGAGTAATGAAAATCCTGTTAATCAAAGCTTCGTTTGTGTAGTACAGTTTTATAAATGGCTTCATTTTTGCAGATGAAGAAGTACTTTGAAGATTGGGATCCCCTTAAGACACCAGGTTACGGTATCGACACTATCAAGCAATGGAAGTATCTGTTAGAGGATTATAATCAACAGTTTGGTTCAGACAGAAGTAACATGGATGTGTATCAGAGGCTTTTGTGGGATATCTGGCTTCCCTATGTGCGGACTACAGTTCTGTGAGTTTTTGAGAAAATACTAATGCTCAACTCTATTTCTATTATTTTATTTTAATATTTGGAATAGCGCTTTATGCCACACTCAACATTTTTTCGGTAATATGGTGGCAGTGGAGGAGAGAACCCAAATACAATGTACGCGGGAAGAGACCACTGGACGTCTGCAAGAAAACTGGCAAACTTTCTTACAAAGATCAGCTTAGGTTCCAACAGGGCTGAAATACAGGCTGACCAGAAGTGAGAGACTCCATGATTCAAAGTGCGATGCTGTAAGCACCCAGCCACGAAGGCTGCTTTTGATTTAAAAACGTGCACAGATTAAGCTGTAATTAAACATAATTGTATAATGATTGCATGCATTTGAAATTGTTATGATAAACAATTATTGCTCATTTGCAGAAAACTTCAGAAATATATCCAAAGGTAGAATCCAAAGTTTTAGTACTGAAGGTATTTCCTAAACATGTCATGTTTTATATTCTGTATTGATAATATTTGACAATAATTCATTCAACAGGAAGTGGAATGTACGAGTGTGTGACCCTCTAATAGAAATGCTAGAAACATGGATGCCTGTTTTGCCTCGCTGGATCATGGAAAATATTTTAGATCAGCTGGTGTTGCCACGGTTACTGCAGGAAGTAGAAAACTGGAACCCATTGACAGACACCATGCCAATCCATGCCTGGTTACACCCATGGTTACCACTTATGGGAGATAAGCTAGAGCCACTGTATGCTCCAATCAGACATAAACTTGCAAGTGCTCTGATCAGTTGGCACCCTTCGGATGCCTCGGCCAAGGTCATTCTGCAACCTTGGGTTCGTGTATTTAAACCAGGTCACATGGAGGCATTCCTTGTCAAAAATATTTTACCAAAGCTGGGGATGTCTATGCAGGAGTTTGTTATTAACCCTCATCAACAGATATTAGGTAATGTAGTCTTATACATGATAATTTTGCTTTTATTGTAAGTTCTTTAGCAGATAAACCTTACAATAAACTTGTTATCAGCCCTCATCAACAGATTCTAGGCAGTATTTATACAAAAACCTTTTCTTTTATAGAAAGTTTAACCAGTATTTATAACATATACTGAAAGATCGGCTAACCGTGACCTTTTGTAGAGAGTTTTAGTTGCTAGAAGTTTTTGCTAGTTTGTGAATCTCGATAACCATTCATAGTTGTATGAATGTTTTTGTCTTTAAAACTTTGTCCAAGGATATTAAGTGGAACCTTGCTATACCTCCTAATTGACAAACACTAGAGGTCTGATTAGAGAGGTGGTTTCTTATATGAAGGTCTTGACTTATTTCACTGTTAAGACCACCTAACTGACTGACTCAGAGTGGTCTGATTAGCGAGATGTTACAGTGGAACCTCACTGTTAAGACCACCTAACTGACTGACTCAGAGTGGTCTGATTACCGAGATGTTACAGTAGAACCTCCCTATTAAGACCCCCTAACTGACTGACTCAGAGTGGTCTGATTAGTGAGATAACCTTGCTATTAAGACCACCTAACTGACTGACTCACAGTGGTCTGATTACCGAGATGTTACAGTAGAACCTCACTGTTAAGACCACCTAACTGACTGACTCACAGTGGTCTGATTACCGAGATGTTACAGTAGAACCTCACTGTTAAGACCCCCTAACTGACTGACTCACAGTGGTCTGATTAGTGAGATGACCTCGCTATCAAGACCAGCTAACTGACTGACTCAAAGTGATCTGATTAGTGAGGTGTTACAGCAGAACCTCACTATTAAGACCCCCTAACTGACTGACTCAAAGTGATCTGATTAGTGAGGTGTTACAGCAGAATCTCGCTATGAAGACGCCCTAACTGACTGACTCAAAGTGATCTGATTAGTGAGGTGTTACAGCAGAATCTCGCTATGAAGACCAGCTAACTGACTGACTCAAAGTGATCTGATTAGTGAAGTGTTACAGCAGAATCTCGCTATGAAGACCACCTAACTGACTGACTCAAAGTGATCTGATTAGTGAGGTGTTACAGCAGAATCTCGCTATGAAGACCAGCTAACTGACTGACTCAAAGTGATCTGATTAGTGAAGTGTTACAGCAGAATCTCGCTATTAAGACCACCTAACTGACTGACTCAAAGTGATCTGATTAGTGAGGTGTTACAGCAGAATCTCGCTATTAAGACCACCTAACTGACTGACTCAAAGTGGTCTGATTAGTGAAGTGTTACAGCAGAATCTCGCTATTAAGACCACCTAACTGACTGACTCAAAGTGATCTGATTAGTGAAGTGTTACAGTGGAACCTTGCAATTAAGGCTACCTGACTGACTGAGTCAGTGTGGTTTGATTAGTTCTCTACTTATAAAATATTTATTAAGAGACTGAAAATATGTGGTCTGAAATGAGAAGTGGTCACCTAAGCAAGGTGGTGTTTAAGTGTGGTTCCACTGTATTTTTACAGGATCCACTGCATTGCAAGTAATTCATTATCTAAAGACGTTATCTTCTGAAAATATAAATGCATACATACTCTTAGCATGAATATCCTGCAGTCATTTTGGAAACTTGTCTATAAAGGTCACTCAAGGTCACAGACAAAAGTGTGCCATTATAAACAAGTGGCCTTCATAAAGAGGTTTATTCTTTGTAAACAATTAACAAAAGTTATGTTTTAATGGCCTTTATAGGGAGGTACTCTTTATACAGAGGTGGCCTTTAATGTAAGTATGACTGTATAGTTCAGTTTCAGTGTTTAAAAGTGCTTTTGCAACTCAAGAAATTTAATGTAAATTTAGGTCTTTTTTTTATACTTGTAAAAGGATAAATTCATGTATTTACAAATATGTCCGAGGCAAGTATGGGAAGTTAAGTCCTTTCAACATATAAGTGATTTACAGTGTAAATAGTATCATTGACCTCTGAATTAATTAACATTCTTGTCTTGTTTCCTGTAGAACCTTGGCATTGGGTAATGTCATGGAGTGACATCATACCAATCAAACACATGGTCGACATGTTGGAGAAGATATTTTTCCCCAAGTGGAGGAATGTTTTGTGTACCTGGTTAAGCAACATGCCAAACTACGAGGAAATTACAAAATGGTATCTTGGCTGGAAGTCCCTGTTTTCTGATGCCTATCTATCCTATCCCCTAATAAAAGGTATGATCAAAGTACACCTGCACTAATTAATAGATTATTTTCCAGTGAATTTCAGATAATTTATGCTCTTATTCACGGACCTGTGTTGTGGGTGTTTTGAAATGTGCTCGGCCATGTCAAAATCAAAATGACAGGTCCAGATGTACAGGAGCGTTGGCTGAGTTTACCAACAATTATTTTTTCGATTTTTTATCTACTTTTACTACTTGTACAATAACAAATAAGAGAGCAGACCTGTTTACTTTTACGGTTTCTCCGTATTTTCTACGGATTCGGGTGTTACAATACGCTTTACGGTCTGGTAGTTGGAAAATACGGACATAGATTGTCCGGTTTCATTACTGAAATTAGTATCTCCTTATGAAATCTATATCTCTGTGATGCTTTGCATGTGTTTTAAATGTGTATTTGTTGAAGCGTTTTAGTGATCATGTCACTCTCAAATCTCAGTCCGTTAAACGTTTTATTACATGCAAGTTAAATCATACTCGTCTCAAGCGTCAAAACGAGAGATTGCCATGCTGCAGTAGTCATCAACAACATGGCGGACACGCCGCCAAACTCAAAGAAAGTTAAATATGAACATCGGTACAGGGAGGAGTACAATCAAATGTTTGACTGCCTTTGTCAATCCAGTAAAGGGAACACTTACGTTCATTGCAATATATGCAACATAGATTTTTCTTGTGCCCACGCTGGCCGAAATGATTGTAAAAGACACTTGGACTCTAAATCACACAAATCGTGGGCCTTGATAAAAAAGGAACACAAAAACATTCGTACCTTTCAAAATGAATGTTCTGTCCCTACAAGCATAATCAGAGCAGAAGTCATACTTTGTGAAATGATAGCAGAAATGAATTTATCATTGAGTTCAGCAAATAAGTTCACAGAAACCCTGAAAAGAATGTTCCCGGACTCAAAAATTTCAGTGATCACAAGTGGACTGTGAATGTGTTCCAGATTTTACATTATTTGTTTGATCTTATACTTTGATTCCAAACTTGTTTATTTTACACAAAGTTTTAAACGATTTTTTATCTTTTTTCAATTGCTCAAGACATGAAGCATTTTTTTTGTTATGTATTAAAATTTTACTTGAGATCCTATCTTTTGTTTTTGTTGTGCAATGTCAAATCTTACTGACAAATGTCAAATCTTACTGACAAAACTTGTTCTGAATACTGAGAGGTCCAAAAGAGGGTAAACAGGTCTGAGAGAGTTAACCCGTTAACCCCTGCATATCAGAGTGGTAGGCTCTTTCCATTGTTTAAAGCAATATCAGCTGTCGTAGGTGAAACATTTTACATGCTCATTTTATGTTATATTCTATCTCATATATATTCCAAAGAGACCGTCTGGTGGTTAGAAAAACAAATGCATGTGTAAAATTGCAACAATCTTGCCAAACGTAACTCATAATATCAATTATTTTTTGTCCGCCATACTTTGAGCATTGCAAATTAACTTTTGATAATATTTTTGTGGTCCTTGAAAGGGTTAATTAATTGCAAGTGAAAAACTGTCACTCCTGAATTTCTCAAAATATATAGGAATTTAAGAATTTATATGCCTGTGTATATCTATTTTCTTTTCACTGTTTATCGATCAAAGTAGAAAAACTGGAAGAAGTTTTTGAAAACAAACACAGCTAATGCCCCTTTTTGGTTACAATTTCGGTTATCTTGAAGTAATAGGAGCAGTCCTTTGAGTATTGAGATAATGAGATTCCAGTGTATTTGTGGTAATTGGAATATTATCGTTCATTGTGTTATCTACAGAAATTGCATCCCCATTTAAGATAGAGGGATGTGAAAAACAGTTGAAACTTTTAGGACACTTAAATTGAATGTCAAATTCTAAAAATCATATACAGTCAGACATTTTTCAGCAGTCACTCAAGGGAAATTGAAAAAGTGGCTGCATTAGACAGGTGACCTTTGGTTCCAGGTTGACAAAATATCACAAGGAAATCGGTATCCATTGCAGTGTATTGCAACAAATGTACTTCATAACAATGTGTGATAGTTTGTTATCATGTTTTTGTTTACAAAATTCAGTATGTGAATGTCTCTGTCCTAACCAATAAGTATTTACATTAGATAAGAGTGAGGAAATTAAGTTCATATCTAAAACCAACAACGTAGGATGTTTTTTTTTTTTTTAAACAGTTGATGTACTTTCTAGGTTCATAAAATTTTCACCATAAACAGATTAAAGTTAATGCAAAAATAATATCTTTACTTAACTTTCTAACATTCCTTGTTAGACTGAGAACCTTGTAGAATCCACTTTTTGTTTTTCAGGTTTAATGAATCTAATAGAGAATACCCTTAAAAAGTTATGTAATTTAAACTTAATTAGGATTGATTACACCTGGAAAACAGTAGTATATTCTGCTTAATAAACAAAGGAAAATATTTGTTTATCTGTTTGATGTATTTGTCATGTTTATATTTTCTACATAATGAACATTAATGATATGACAACTAGCGCCATCTGTGATTGAGTGGTAAAAGCTTCCTGCATTCAAATCATGAGATCTCTCACTTCTAGTCAGTGCTGGAATCTAAGCTGGTTTTGTGAGAAAGTTTGCCAGTTTACTTGCGTAAGGCTGTGGTCTCTTCACATGTAATTTGTAACTAGGTTCTCTATTCCACCATTATATATCTGAAAAGCGTTTCTGTGTAAAACATCATATTAAAAAAAAAAAAACATGAGAACTTGATCTTGATAAATGAAATACAATATTTTATATAAAAAGTATTTTAATAAATAACCTGCATCTGTGAACATGACCTTTTCAGAACTCTTTGGTTCAATCAAATTAAGTATCATTTGTAAAGATGTGTCTTCATCAGATACTTGGATCATACACAAGGGATTTTGCAGTGTTTGACTTGATGACAAGCAAGTGTCAATTCTTAGTGTTCCAACTTTTTGTCACAGTATACCTTATATATGGCTTTACTAATACTACACATCAGACATCACCACAGTATATCTTTATACATGTGTATATATATATATATATATATGTATATATATATATGTATGTATGTATGTATGTATGTATGTATGTATGTATATACGGCTACACTAATACTACACATCAGTTATCACCACGGTATATCTTATATATACATATTTATATATATATATATGATTTTTTTTTTACTAATACTACACATCGGACATCACCACATTATATCTTATTTATATATATATATGTATGTATGTATGTATGTATATACGGCTACACTAATACTACACATCAGTTACCACCATATATCTTACATATAGCTATACTAATACTACACATCAGATATCACCACAGGGGGGATATCTGAAAAGGCTGGAGAAGATACATAAACAGTGTTTTTGTTGATTAATGACTTACTGTAGACAATGGGAATCAGTAATTACCATTGGTTTGTACAGTACACTGTTACACAATGTAAAGCACAGACGCTTACATTTTAAAGGGATGTAGAGGAAAAATTAAGATGGTTTGAAATGGAAAAATATGCAGGCTAGGTTTACAACAACACATATGTAGGTCATTGCCATTTTTGTTTACATAAATTCTCAGCTATATTACCATTTTTAACTATGGTATTATCTTTCATCATATAAAAAGTGATCCATATTTTCTTGTTTTACAGAGAACTTCAGTAAAGCTCTAGACATTATGAACAGAGCTGTATCAGGTCATTTTCAACCAGGTGTAAAGGAAAATATAGCATATTTCACACACACAGAGCGGCGTCAAATGGCAGATACGGGTACAGTTCCACCCAGTAGATCACCACCACAGCAAACATCTGGTGTGGATCCTAGTGTAAGTACAGAACATTATGTTATTGTCAAGACCATCATAAAAAAAATATTGTTTTATTGTTCCTTAATTAGTAGTTATAGAAAAGGTTGGTCGTTAGGAAAATTCTTTAAAGTTTCTTGCTTATTTTTTAAATAAATTGGACAAATTACATATTTATTGTAAGGACAAAAATCAACTGCTTAAAAAATTTGGAAAGGGGGCTTATTTTAGGTTGGTAGGTCTGGTCACATCTTACAAGTTTTAATGCCTTCTTCATAGAAGGAGCCTATTGTTTTGCTGCAGTCAGTAGGTTGGTACCCAAACAGTTTACGTTCATTATCTCATGAGAATATCTAGGTCAAATTCTTATTTGGTTACCATCAAACAATTTCTGACAGAGTTATGCCCCTGGAACATAGAAAATTTCCAATAATTCAGTTACTGTTCAGTATCTCTGCAATGGGTGCACATATTAAAATGAAATTTGGCATACACATACATCATGAGAATATCTAAGTAAGGTTTTTATTTAGTTAACATCAAACAAAGTTTGACAGAGTTATGCCCCTTGAACTTTAAAAATTTTCAATAATTCGCAGTTCCAGTATGTGGGAAGGGGGCATAACTGTTTTACAAACGGCTCTTGTTTTTTTTATTTTTTGCCTAAAACTTCAGATAAGGGTAGATTGTCAGGCTATAATAGAACACAGTGTGAATATGTATACACCATACCTGCCAACTCTGGGCATAAAAACCCCACAGTGTGAATATTTATACACCATACCTGCCAACTCTGGGCATAAAAACCCCACAGTGTGAATATGTATACACCATACCTGCCAACTCTGGGCATAAAAACCCCACAGTGTGAATATGTATACACCATACCTGCCAACTCTGGGCATAAAAACCCTGGTATAAAAACCCACAGTGTGAATATGTATATGGTATACCTGCCAACTCTGGGCATAAAAACCCTCACAGTGAATAATATATACACCATACCTGCCAACTCTGGGCATAAAAACCCCACAGTGTGAATATGTATACACCATACCTGCCAACTCTGGGCATAAAAACCCCACAGTGTGAATATGTATACACCATACCTGCCAACTCTGGGCATAAAAACCCTGGTATAAAAACCCACAGTGTGAATATGTATATGGTATACCTGCCAACTCTGGGCATAAAAACCCTCACAGTGAATAATATATACAATATACCTGCCAACTCTGGGTATAAAAACCCCACAGTGTGAATATGTATACACCATACCTGCCAACTCTGGGTATGAAAACCCACCAGTGTGAATATGTATACAGCATACCTGCCAACTCTGGGTATAAAAACCCCACAGTGTGAATATGAATACAGTATACCTGCCAACTCTGGGTACGAAAACCCCACAGTGTGAATATGTATACAGCATACCTGCCAACTCTGGGTATGAAAACCCCACAGTGTAAATATGTATACAGTATACAGGGGTGGAAATTAACGGGTGCCGTTCGCCCGTGGTGTCTGAATTTACGATCGGGCGAATTGTTTTAAGTATGAAGTCGCCCGTTTGGCGAATCGATTTCAGGAATGTTTTTGCCACTTTTTGGGGCCGTTATTCGGAAATAGTATCTATTTTTTTCTCAATTTTGGTCCTTAAAATTCCCAATCTGATGAAGCTAAAATTTTGACATGTTAAGTTCGAATGTCCACTTTTATCAAAATAAAAGTAGAAGTACAACCATTCTGCATTCATCATTTCAAAAAGCTTAAGTTTCGAAAGTGATCCATTCCCTTCTATTTGTAGTTTAAATGGATTGCTAAAACCAGTTAGAAATTAAAATAATTATTTTATTGACAAGTAAATATGTTAGTCTTTACCTTGTGGCCAAAAATGTCACAGAACACATCTTGTGTTGACTCAAATATTTTTTTTCTTTGTGGGCAACCAAATTTTCATGGCGGACAAGCACAATATCAGTTTAGCACTTGCCTTGCTGAGCAGTTGCTGTCAAACTTGCAAATTCTACTGATCACATTCTCTGCTCCTTTTGTTAATTTGAAAATATTTCTCAATAATGTCAATCATTATGTAAATGTTAACATTTCCCATACCAACCTTCCATTGACTCAGTGTTAAATCTAGATGACATTTATTTCAGCTAAAATTGAAAATCGTCACACCAAGTGAATGTCAGATCGATACACAAAATGTAAACAAACAATATTGCCGTATCTCCTCAGTTTATGAAACATAAAAACACAAGTATAATAAATAAAATTTTAGCATCTAATAAGAATACTTCTAAAAATATTCTTTTTTTCCATATATGAAGCAGAATTCTACCTTGAATTCTGCTGTTCCATCAAGATGAGACCAATCAGATTAAAGGCGGGATATTTGATTCTCATTATTTTGTTTGTCAAAAGAGCAATGTGTTAATATAATGATTGAAAGCTTGTCAGAGTGCATTTATTGTCAATATGGATGCCGTTTGGGTGACAGATAAATAGAATTAAGTCAAATTATTGTGAATTTAAGTCCCGTTTTCTGCATTACATTTATCTTGGATAAATTCAGGAAATCCTGTTTCTTATTTCTATTCGGTATTTTTCATGATACTGATTTTTGATATATATTTTTTTCAGGTTGGAAGAGGCAATATGGGAGGACAGTCTTATGCCTCAAACTTCCGTGACTTGGTTGCTCAAAAGGTATACATGCTATTATATACATTTCTGCTTAAACAAGTACTTTAATTGATAAAGTAAACGTAGCATCACAGAAGAATCACCTACCTGTACATTTTACCTGCACTTTTGTTAAGTTTTGTAGAAATTAGAATCATCCACTGTAAATTTATGTCGTTGAACTTTAAACTCCCCTTTATCTGGGGTCATGGCCCTGGCATAGACAATGTCAGGATATTTGTATAGTTTTATACTTATACTGAGATTGAATCTTAAATTTCAGGCCGAGGAAAATAACTTGCTTTTTATGCCGATACCTGGAAAAACACAAGAAGCAAAGCAGGTGTACAGATGTGGAAAACTGATGATATACTGGGACAGAAATGTTATATTTATGTTTGATAATAATCAATGGATACCTGTGGCTTTACAAAATGTTATAGAAAGAGCTAAAGACTGACAACCTTGATCATGTCAAGGGAGTCAATTTATACTATAACTATTTCTCAGCGTATCAGTGGCTGAATCACGGTCAAGCTTAATTAAGCAGGTGACATCAGTGTACATAGCTTCCAATAAATTTTAGCACAGGAGTCACATGGATGTCGCTGTCAAAACAAAAGATCATGTGATGCTTTATAAACATATCAAATATCCCAGAGGACTTTAAATACAATGTCATTATGTAAAACTACCAAGAAAACATGTTTTGAAAATGTCCGATATCTAGCGATCTCTGCATCATGGTATCACAGAGTGCCCCTAAGGAGTGAGACGTTTTTAGATTCCAAAGTTGTCCCGTATAATGGGGAAATTTGTTATAATACAACATCATAGGATATTTGATTTGGACACAATCAACAGGGAACAGTGCAGCAAGTGGTCTCAAGTTTTTAAACATCTCTTACTTTAATTTTGACAAAATAACAGTTATATTATGATGAATGAGAATGATAAAATAAAATTACATAAAAATCTATAAATCATATTTTCATCTGTATCAGGTCGTTTGAGTCACTCGGGGTCACCTATTGCGGTCCGTTGCCCTCCCTTTGCCATGCAGGTTTATGTCATCGTGTTGTATATATAAACTTGAATGTTAAAACCGAAGACTTAGTGTCTGTTTGAATGTTGTTTTACACCGCACTCAACAATTTCTTGGTGACCAGTCGGAGAGTCCTCATTTACAATGTACCCGGAAAGTTACCACCATCCATCTGCAAAGTAAACTGGCAAACTTTCTCTCATAATCAGCTTAGCAGCTAGAGGGAGTCAAACCTGGACTGACTAGAGATGAGAGAGACTTCAAACCACTCGACCATGGAGCCCCCGCCAAAAGAAATCATAGATAAATTATCTTCAAAAAGTTAAAAACAGGAAAACATCTGTCTAACAAATGTCACATTTCCTGTGTATTAACAAGGTCACATTTTCTGTGTAACAAATGTTGTATTTCCTGTCTGACAAATGTCACATCTCCTGTGTAACAAGGTCATATTTACTGTTTGACAAATGTCATATTTCCTGTCTAACAAATGTCATATTTCCTGTCTAACAAATGTCATATTTCCTGTCTGACAAATGTCACATTTCCTGTATAATAAATGTTATATTTCCTGTCTGACAAATGTCACATTTCCTGTATAACAAATGTCATATTTCCTGTCTGACATGGCACATTTCCTGTTTAACAAGGTCACATTTACTGTTTAACAAATGTCGTATTTACTGTCTGACAAATGTCACATTTCCTGTTTAACAAGTCATGGTATAATAATAGGCGCCAACTAAAGAAAAATTGGTTGATGGGGAGGACCAGTGACAATCAATAGTTAACTATTGCCATCGATAATCAGTAATTTTTTTGGAAATATCTGTCCTCGTTTTTAATTTCCACAGTTCAAAATTTAGCTGCTGCATTCTCAGCCTGCCTGTCTGTATACAACCGAACCTTTCAGATGATTTCATACCTGTGCGTAGGCTACCCAGACAGTATACTGTAAAAAAAAGTGTTTCTTGACGTTGTCATGCCTAATTAAGGATATCTGTACTTTATATTATATTCAAAAATCAGCATCCAAAGATTGTAATTAATTCCTAATAATTCGTTATGTAGATTTAAAACTTTTAAGATGTTTATCTTCACAGCATGCTGAAATGTCATACAAAGAACCGACGATACTGGGCTGCATATATCGTTATCAATTATATCTCTTCATCAAAAACATTGTTACAAATTTTAACTGTACATACAAGATACAAATGTCACTATTTGTAGAATAACTTATCAAGAAACAGAGAGTGAGTTTGACATCGTCTGTCATCTACACTGCAATGCAATCCATGACGGTCGCTTATTTCACCAATGAACAAAATGTTTATCAACAACAAATTAATTTTTAGAACATTTCGAGTCCAGCCGGCGGCAGGTTGGTATCCTGTCCTTTGGATGAGACAGTAAAACTCGGGGTCCCGTGTCGCAGTAGGTGTCGGCACGTTAAAGAACCCACACTGCTCAATGGCTGTTAGTGCCCAGCATAGGCCAAAATTTAAAGCCCTTCACTGGCATTTGGTGACGTCTCCATATGAGTGAAAGATTCTTGAGTGGGACATTAAACAACAATAAACAAACAAACAATCAAACTGTTTAACACATTTCATGTCTAAAAATGTCACATCTGAAACAAATCACTACTGGTTGGGAAGGTACTTTCAAGTGATTTGCAAGGATTTTAGGAAATAACTTCTTAAGTATACAACAAAAATATATGACATGTGACATTAAAATAGCTTAACGCTTTACTTAACTGTAGATATAGATGACTGAATAAATTCTATTCATAAATGCTATTTCAAGAGAGTGGAATACCCCTCATTGAGCCATGATTTTATAATGTAGGAAAAATAAATTCGAACAATTCAAACATTCATCTTTCAGTAGCATTTAATTAAAGGATGAAGTTTAATCAGAATCGCTGGAAATTCTTGTCAAACTTACTCTCGATTGCTATTTAGACAAAATATTGGAAACAATGCAATAGATTTTACTCCAGGAAGTTTATCTCACCCAATGACCCAGTCACTCCCTCAGCAAAGAAAACCAGAAGATGTCCTCAAATGACTCAATATAAAGTTGTTTGGATTTATCTTTCGTTCAGAAATATCTGCTCGACCAGTATAAATCCTGTACAGACATGTACAGTTTAATTCAAAGAAGTGACATAAATAGTACAAATACTGGATATTTTGTTGCTTAGCAATAAGTGTTATTTGTCATTCACATGCGTACATGAATAATAAATATACATGAGAAAATCACTTTACTTCAGTCCTTAAGTTTTTTACATCTGAAATTATTCCAACATGTTCTATTTAAAGGTGTATAAATATATGTTGAAAAAGCAGTGCCATCTTTTCATTCTGTTGGATTTTAGATGTGGTATCATTTCAGCTCAGTGTTTTATTTAACCTTCACAAATTTATGTTCCATGTGATACACTCCCACTGGCTCATTACTCCGCTCATCATAATCGCTCCAATCGAAATCCTGGAAAAAGACAAACACAAGTAATGATGTAGATATCAGAGACACAAGTTGTACTGTAGTCTAGATATCACAAACAATTTGTATTATATCCTAGATATTACAGAAACAAGTTGTAATGTAGGCTAGATATCACAGAAACAAGTTGTACTATAGGCTAGATATCGCAAACAAGTTGTATTATATTCTAGATATTACAGAAACAAGTTGTAATGTAGGCTAGATATCACAGAAACAAGTTGTACTGTAGGCTAGATATTATAGAAACAAGTTGTTATGTAGGCTAAATATCACAAACAAGTTGTATTATATTCTAGATATTACAGAAACAAATTGTAATGTAGGCTAGATATCACAGAAACAAGTTGTACTGTAGGCTAGATATTATAGAAACAAGTTGTAATGTAGGCTAGATATCACAAACAAGTTGTATTATATCCTAGATATTACAGAAACAAGTTGTAATGTAGGCTAGATATCACTGAAACAAGTTGTAATGTAGACTACATATCACAAAAACAAGTTGTAATGTAGGCTAGATATCACAGAAACAAGATGTATTACAGGCTAGATATCACAGAAACAAGTTGTAATGTAGGCTAGACATCACAGAAACAAGTTGTAATGTAGGCTAGATATCACAGAAACAAGTTGTAATGTAGGCTAGATATCACAGAAACAAGCTGTAATGTAGGCTAGATATCACGGAAACAAGTTGTAAAGTAGACTAGATTTCAGGGAAACATGTTGTAATGTACATGTAGGCTGCTGCTACTGTAAGAACTGTTGTATGAAATTTACCCTCCTCTTTATTCAACTTACCCTCCCTTTACTCAATTTACCCTCCCCCTCTACAAAACAGAAATTTTAATGCTGAATTCCATTCATACATACCCCATCATTGAATGCTACTTCATTGAACTTTGTTCCTGATTCTTTGCCCTCTGCTTTAAAGCCAGCCTAAAAACAGAAATAGAAAAATATAGAATACATTAATAGTAAGCATACTGACAAATAGCAATAAATCTATTGCATGTAAAATCAATGGATTCTGAGCTCATAAATGAATTATTTCACATGATAGCATGGTCAAATTATATTTCTTTAATACATTTTTTGTAAATTTCATTCAAATTTCATCTTTGGTTTAAATAATTATCATGTTGTGAATTAATTTATTTCACCTGACAAAGGCAATTACAATTGAAAAAAAAAATTGGGGACAGGCATATAAAAATATGAATAAGGCAAATTTGAAGAATTCTCAGTCTTGAGATACCTAAATCAGCAATGGGGAACAACTCAAAACTTTTCAAATGACACTCTCTACCTACAACTTGTATTTGTACCAAAGTCAGTGAGCCTATATGACAGACTGAGTGAGATATTGCCCACACAAACAAAGCAAAGGGAATGATATAGGCCGCAATTCTGCATCAAACTTGATGAGTCTAGTTTAGGAATCGATACAGTCACAACAGGGGCTGAGTGGATAGAGCATCGCGCTTTATACCATGAAGTCTCTCACTTCCTGTCAGTGCAGGTTTGAGTCCCGCTGGAACCTAAGCTGATTTTTGTGAGAAAGTAAGCCAGCTTACTTCCGGAAGGCCGGTGGTCTCTTGCCGGTTAACTGAGTTCTCTCATCTACCATTAAAATTTGGCCACCACCATATAACTGGAAATTTGTTGAGCATTCAAAATTCATATTCAGTCATTACAAATATAATAAAAAAAAGGAATACTGTATACAAATACAGTATTTGTCCTAATAAGGGCGTCGGTAATTGGAGTACAGGGCGTCCTTATTTTGAATTTTTTTCTTTCATGATCCAGATTTTGATTATGTTGCAAAAAATGGTAAAATACTCTGCTATGCAAAGTTATCTACAATGTATATAGCTGTTTGTATTGATTTAATTACCTTTTAATCCCACCTGGTGTATTAAAAGTGGAAAAGAAACAATGTAACAAAATTTGTTACTGTCATATCAAGATTTACTGTATAAACTGCCAGATCATTAAAAGTGCATTACAACTACGAGTGATACATGTTTTTCACAGGTGCTTCACTGAAACGATAATTTGGACAATTTCATTGATTTGATGCGATCTCTTGACATTCAAAGTGTGAAACTGGTATTATGCGAGATTCAGGTAATTCGGGATGGTTTTCTTATGTTTAACTTTGTACCTGTAAAATGATAGCAGTAACGAAATGGAAAGTTTGAATGACAACGCTTTGCTTAAAATCCTGAACCTGAATTCAATTTTATAAAGTTATGAATGTAATAAATAATCAGACTATTTTGATTTTCTTTGTATTAAAAAATTACGATAAGTATTATTTTTTCCATAGTGAATTCATTTTAATTGACAAGTCTTTGACAAAAGAAAAAAAAAACCTAACTAAATAGGTGTTTGACAACTGATCTCATTTCCTTTATTAATGAATAATGGCTACCTCCATGCATCCAAGAAAACATCAATAGAATCAAAAGTATTGCTTACAGCGTAGTTCAAGATTATTTTTTGGTAATTTTGAGGGAAAACAATAAACAAAATATTTGATATTTATCACATCAAAAAGAAAAAATATTATGAAATCAGGTGATAATCTAAACTAAAACTAAAAAGGTAAGATCAGTAGTCAGTAGATCTACATGAAAAAAAAAAATCCAGGGGTGCACTTATTAAAGCAGGTGCCCTTTTAAGGACAAATATGGTACCTTTAAGTTTTTCATGTACACCATTTTCATCCATAGATGAGAGGGTGAACTTAAAATGAAGTTGAAATTTACAAGCTGGATAACTGCAGCTTGGACATACATGCCATCCATACAACAATGTTTTCTGTTGAAAAGGGGTTAAAAAACCACAAATACAGTAACTCTAGAAATAAAGGTCACTAGAGTGCAGTTTATAGTAACTCTAGAAATAAAGGTCACTAGAGTGCATTTATAGTAACTCTAGAAATAAAGGTCACAAGAGTGCAGTTTCCAGTTATGTGCACTCTGTTTTACCTAAGATGAACCAAATACTGTGAGCCTATTGTTATCTAGACCAAATATGGTGAGCTTAGGTGAAAAAAAACTGATATATTGCCTAAACAATTCAAATAACTCCAGAAAGTGTGTTAAGAAGCTCATGTTTTTGTATGCGACATTCTGCCTACCTAAGATTTATATCTGCATCAAATGTATTTTATTCCACTTGGGTAATCATAGGGATGATGACAAGTAGGAACAATAACTCTTGCCAGTGTAGTTTAAAAAATGTTGTTATGCTCTGTTACCTAAACTTAAAACTTGTCCAACTATACACAACATGCTGATTGTGATAATACAAAGATGTGTTGTCTATCTACCAAATATATATAAGATAAGTTGAAAATTTAAGCCTTACTCTTGGTGAGAAATCCACTGGTTCAACGCCTCTGCATTCAAATATGACAACCGTTGAAAATTGTCCGGAATGTTCAGCTGTGTATGGCTTTACTGATTCCTTTATTATATCTGCAAATGTGGATAACATTTTAAAAGAGAATAAAACAAGACACCCAATGGGCCTAGTGGCTTGTTAATGGACAGATTTCTTTTTCGTTAGCAAACTTTGTAGATATTGACTTTACAATCATAAATATAAAATTTGAAAGTCATCTGATTATTGGTTCATGAAAAAAAAGATTTTTTAAAATGAAGTTTTGGTCCTTTTTGGCCCCTTTTGGGGTCCCTTTGAGTCCTAGCCCCTTTTCATTCACAACTTCATGTGGCTTCACATTAGGATGGTATGATCCCATGTATAGCTCTCCCACAAATTTTAGATAAATGTGGAATAGATAGTGCTTGTAAGAAGATGAAAGAAAGAAACAAAATCAAGAGCAGTTTCTCTGGAGCTGGCCTGGCTCAGTTGGTAGCGTGCTCGTCTTTAGATCGTGAGTTCGAGTCCAGTCGGCGGAAGGTTGGTTTCCTGTCTTTCAGATGAGACAGTAAAAATCGAGGTCCTGTGTGACACTAGGTGTCGGCATGTTAAAGAACCTAAGTCACTTTAATTATCCCATAGAATTGGATGTGTTGCGAGAGTGTACACCGATAACAAGTACACAGGAAATGATTTTAATTGGATGTGTTGTGAGTGAGTACACCAGTAACAGGTATCTTAATTGAATGCGTTGTGAGTGTGTACACCAGTAACAGGTATCTTAATTGGATGCGTTGTGAGTGTGTACACCAGTAACAGGTATCTTAATTGGATGTGTTGTGAGTGTGTACACCAGTAACAGGTATCTTAATTGGATGTGTACACCAGTAACAGGTATCTTAATTGGATGTGTTGTGAGTGTGTACACCAGGAACAGGTACACAGGAAATGATCTTAAAGTGATATGAGCTGTCGTAGATGAAAATTTTTACATGCCAATTTTATGTGATATTGTTTCTCATATATAAACCAAAGAGACCATCTGGTGGATAGAATAACAAGTCCATGTGTAAAATTGCAACAATCTTGCCAAACGTAACCCGTAATATCAGTTACATTTTGTCCAACATACTTTGAGCATTGTAAATTAACTTTTGGTAATTTTAAAAATTACCAAGTGACAAATAAACATGTGCTATTTGCAGTTAATATGCATTCTATTCTTATTACCTTTTGTGTTTATTTTCGTACATTATTATTTCATACCTAAATCAGGCAAAGTTTGTCTTTTTTGTCATTTCAAAACATTTGTTTCTGAAATTGTCCACGTGCCGGGTATATTGGGTGATCTTGACCCAGTTTTAACTCGTCACATCGCATTCTTGGCTTTATCATTCTTGACACATATGATCATGAACTGCCCAACTCCACTGGACATGGCGGCCCGATTGTAAAACATGAGGTACGTATACTTTTTACAGTTATATTGTTTTGATTTTATCAATGTCAGCATTAAGGGTAACATTAAAGATAGGAAAAACTTATTTTAGTGAACTGATATATTTATTGGTATGTTCATCCGATTTTCTTCAGGCATCTAAAAAAGCATATATTTTACATAATGCATGCACTTTCCAATAAAAATCACATCCTGTATTTTCAAAAAAAATATAAAACATATAAAAATCAGTCAACTTTAACATATTCCGAGTACGTAACGGGCCGAGATCCCCATACCGAATTATGAAGTGCATATGATAAGGCGAAAGAGTTTATCTGAAAGGTCATTGCATACCAAAATACAGCTGGATTTTTTAAGGTACGGGGAAACTTAAATTCTAATAAAACAAATAACTTCGAAAAGACAATCCTTTACAATGTTTTACCTGTTTAATAATGCATTTGAACACACATTTTATCATATTCTCGACTATATGTCAGGGGACAAAAAATAATCATTGTGACAGCTTATATCGCTTTTATTGGATGTGTTGTGAGTGTGTACACCATTAAGGAAATGATCTTTAATTGGGTATGTACACCAGTAACAGATATACAGGAAATGATCTTAATTGGATGTGTTGTGAGTGTGTACACCAGTAACAGATATACAGGAAATGATCTTAATTGGATGTGTTGTGAGTGTGTACACCAGTAACAGATATACAGGAAATGATCTACACCAGTAACAGATATACAGGAAATGATCTTAATTGGATGTGCTGTGAGTATGTACACCAGTAACAGATATACAAGAAATGATCTTAATTGGATGTGTTGTGAGTGTGTAAACAGTAACCCACTCACCTGATAATTGGATGTGTCAGTGTGTACCGCAGTAACAGATTTACAGGAAATGATCTTATTGGATGTGTTTGCATGTACACCAGTAACAGATATACAGGAAATGATCAATTGGTGTTGTGAGTATTACACCAGTAACTGATATACAAAATGATCAACTGTGTGAGTATGTACACCAGTATATACAAGAAATGATTGTATTGGACTTGCTGTAAGTTCTGTACAGAAACAGATAACAAGAAATGATCTTAAAAGTTGTACAACAATATAACAGGAAATGATCTTAATTGGATGTGTTGTGCCAAAATAACAGATATACGGAAATGAACTTAATTGGATGTGTTGTTACACCAGTAACCAGGAAATGATCTTATGATGTGTTGTGAGTATGTACACCAGAAACAGAATACAGAAATGATCTTAATTGGATGACTGTGTACAAGTAACAATATACAAAAATGATCTTAATTGGATTGTTGTGAGTATTCATTCCATATACAGGAAATTAATTAACTAATGTGCTGTGAGTATGTACACCAGTAACAAGTACACAACAAAACGTACCCACTCACCTATAGAATTTTCACGACCGCATAATTTACATTTTATTACCAAACTTGCATGACCTCTTCCTCCCTTCAAGGGTGAATTTTCCTGCAAAAATGATCAACTGTGTGCAAGCTATTTGTTGTATACTTTGTAATTTCTGTAAGAAACTAACAAATGTCAAAAAGGCGTATACAAATAACTCTTGTTATATGCCAAAATAAGATCGCATGAACCTCCTTTGTTGTTAAACCCCTATGAAATGCCCGAATGAAGAAAATAAAATGACTACAACAAATAAAATTGCTTTTATTCTTATTTTCATTCCATCAATTTAATTAACTAATTTTATTAATATAATAAGATGTTATACACTTTAAAGTTTATGCTGAAAATCATTGCCATTGCCAAAAGCAAATATGCTGTTATATCAATTTAACGAATGTAAATTTGTTGCCATGAAAATTTCATGCTGTTAACCAAAAATGCAAATGCCATTGAGTTGACTTTATTTAGTCAGTCAACAGTTGCTGTCATAATGTTATAACTTACTGCTTACTGATAACTTACGACTGAAATACAAATCATTGTTGACTTATGACTCAGAACTTGCTGATAACTTATAACTTACTGCTTACTTACGATTTACTGTTGATTTATTTATGTTTAAAATCACCATTGTCATAACTGAAGTTGACTTATAACTTACAGTTGGCTTGTAATTTACTTTTAACTTACAACTTACTGTTGACTGATACCTTACTGTAGACTTATAACTTACAGTAGACTTGTAACTTACTGTAGACTCATAACTTACTGTTAACTTTTAAACTGCAGTAAATTTATATTTACTGTTCACTTATAACTCACTGTTGACTTATATTAGACTTATAACTTACTATACACTTATGACTTAATGTAGACTTATAACTCACTGCTGATTTATAATCTGCTATGACTTTATGTTGAGTTACAATTTACTGCAGACTTACAACTTACTGTAGACTTAAAGCTTACTGTTTTTTAGACTTATAACTCATTGTTCATTTATAAGTCATTATTGACTTATAACATACTGTAAACTTATGTTGTAGACTTAAAACTTACTTTAGACCTATAACTTACAGTTGACCTTTAACTCACTGCAGCCTTATAACTTATTGTACATTTTTGACTTACTGCAGACTTATAACTTACTGTAGACTTATCACTTACTATAGACTTATAACTTACTGTAGACTAATAACTTACGATAGAATCATAACTTATTGTAGATTTATAACTCAGTGTTGACTTATTATTCATAGCTTAATGTAGACTTATAACTTACTGTTGACTTATAACTTACTGTAGACTAATAACCTACTGTTGACTTTTAACTCACTGTTGTGATGACTTATAACATACTGTACATTAATGACTTACTGCAGATTTATAACTCACTGTTGACTTATAACTCACTGTAGACTTGTAACTTACTGTAGACTGATAACTTTCTGTAGATTAATAACTCACAGTAGATATTTTACTCACTGTAGACTTATAACTTACTATTAACTTATAACTAACTATTGGCATAACTTCCTGTTGACTTCTAACTTACAATATAGCTTACTGTTAGGGCTGTCATTGATAGACTCGATATCGATATATCAATACACAAACTGATTTGATACGATAATCGATACACTTTTAAAGTGACTGCAATGATTGCTTTTTTCATCTTTAGATAGTCAAATATACAATAAAACACCTAAATATTACAATGAATCTATTTATTTGGAATGCATTCATAGAAGTACTAAATTATTCAATTTATCGATACATCGATACTTTTTACTCATTGATATATCGATATAGAATTTCTCATCAATGACAGCCCTACCTACTGCAGACTTATAACTCACTGTAGACTTATAACTTACTGTTGATTTATAACTCAGTGTATATTTATTACTCACTATAGACTTATAACTTACTGTTGACATATAATTTACTATTGACTTATGACTTACTGTTGACTAATGACTTATTGCAGACTCATAACTCACTGTTGACTTATAACTTACAGTTGACTTATAACTCAGTGTAGATTTATTACTCACTATACACTTATAATGTACTGTTGACTTATGACTTACTGTAGACTAATGACTTATTGCAGACTTATAACTCACTGTAGACTTATAACTTACAGTTGATTAATAACTCAGTGTAGATTTATTACTCACTATAGACTTATAATGTACTGTTGACTTATGACTTACTGTAGACTAATGACTTATTGCAGACTTATAACTCACTGTAGACTTATAACTTACAGTTGATTAATAACTCAGTGTAGATTTATTACTCATTATAGACTTATAATGTACTGTTGACTTATGACTTACTGTAGACTAATGACTTATTGCAGACTTATAACTCACTGTAGACTTATAACTTACAGTTGATTAATAACTCAGTGTAGATTTATTACTCACTATAGACTTATAATGTACTGTTGACTTATGACTTACTGTCGACTAATGACTTATTGCATATTTACAACTCACTGTTGACTTATAACTCACTGTAGACTTATAACTTACTGTTGACTTATAACTCACTGCTGATATTGATAACTTTCTGTTGACGTATAACTTACTGCTGACTTATAACTCACTTTTGAATTATACCTTACTATATATTTATAACTTACATTTGAGTTATAAGTCACTGAAGACTTAGAACTTAAAATTGACTTATAACTTACACTTGACGTGTAAACTGCTGCATATATTGTTTTTGACATATAACTTACAGTTGACTGATAACTCATTGTTGACTTATAACTTACTGCAGATTTATAACTCGCTGTTGACTTATAATGTACTTTTGATTTATAACATACTGTTTAATTATGAATTACTGTTGATTTATAACTTACTGTAGACTTATAATTTACTGTTGACTTGTAACTCACTGCTGATTGATAACTTTCTGTTGACTTATTAATGTTGAATTATAACTTACTGTTGACTTATAACTTACTGTAGACTTACAACTCAATGCAGATTGATAACTTACTGTTGACTTATATCTTACTGTTGACATATAACTCACTGTTGACTTATAACTTACCATAGACTTATAACTTACTGTTGACTTATAACTCACTGTTGACTTATAACTTACTGTTGACTTATAACTCACTGTTGACTTATAACTTACCATAGACTTATAACTTACTGTTGACTTATAACTCACTGTTGACTTATTACTTACTGTTGACTTATAACTTACTGTAGACTTATTACTCACCATTGACTTATAATTTACTGTAGACCTAGACTACTGTAGACATATAACTTACTGTTGACTTATAACTCACTGTTGACTTATAACTTACTGTTGACTTATAACTTACTGTAGACTTATTACTCACTGTTGACTTATTAACTTATAACTTACTGTAGACTTATTACTCACCATTGACTTATAACTTACTGTAGACTTATAACTCACCATTGACTTATAACTTACTGTAGACTTATTACTCACCATTGACTTATAACTTACTGTAAACTTATTACTCACCATTGACTTATAACTTACTGTAGACTTACATCACTGTAAACTTATAATGTACTGTATATTTGTAAACTGCTGTAAATTTATGTCGACTTACAATTTAATGTTGACTTATAAGTTTCATCTGACTTAAAACTTACTATTAACTTATAACTTACTGTTTACTTATACTTTACAATTACCCTCTAAGTTACAGTTGACTTATAACTTACTACTGATTTATAACATACAATTGACTTATAACAAATGGTTGACTTTTAACTTACTGTTTGTGTTAAATATTGGAACTCGTGTGTTTCCTCTCCACAGGAATTACATTTCAGCTGAAAATATTAGAATATTAAATAACATCATGACTGTGTTAAATACTTTTTTTATCATCAAACAACTCTGAAACTGATTCTCCCTTATTGATTTCAAAATCCACAAAAATAATCAATGCAAACTTTAAAGTAAAGTCAATACTTATTGGTCCATTGAATATATATACACACAAGGGCTGATTAGTAAAACTACAGGTAGAGCTGACTGGGCTGATTAGTAAAACTACAGGTAGAGCTGACTGGGCTGATTAGTAAAACTACAGGTAGAACCTACTGTAGTGATTAGTAAAACTACAGGTAAAACAACAGGTACAGCTGACTGGGCTGATTAGTAAAACTACAGGTAGAACTGACTGAACTGATTAGTAAAACTACAGGTACAGCTGACTGTACTGATAAGTAAAACTACAGGTACAGCTGACTGTTCTGATTAGTAAAACTACAGGTAGAGCTGACTGTACTGATTAGTAAAACAACAGGTACAGCTGACTGGATTGATAAGTAAAACTACAGGTAGAACTGACTGAACTGATTAGTAAAACTACAGGTAGAACAGACTGTACTGATTAGTAAAACTACAGGTAGAACTGACTGTACTGATTAGTAAAACTACAGGTACAGCTGACTGTACTGATTAGTAAAACTACAGGTAGAGATAACTGTACTGATTAGTAAAACTACAGGTAGAACTGACTGTTCTGATTAGTAAAACTACAGGTACAGCTGACTGTACTGATTAGTAAAACTACAGGTACAGTTGACTGTACTGATTAGTAAAACTACAGGTACAGTTGACTGTACTGATTAGTAAAACTACAGGTAGAACTGACTGTACTGATTGGTAAAACTACAGGTACAGCTGACTGTACTGATTAGTAAAACTACAGGTACAGCTGACTGTACTGATTAGTAAAACTACACGTACAGCTGACTGTACTGATTAGTAAAACTACACATACAGCTGACTGGGCTGATTAGTAAAACTACATGTACAGCTGACTGGGCTGATTAGTAAAACTACAGGTACAGCTGACTGTACTAATTAGTAAAACTACAGGTACAGCTGACTGAACTGATTAGTAAAACTACACGTACAGCTGACTGTAGTGATTAGTAAAACTACAGGTACAGCTGACTGTACTGATTAGTAAAACTACAGGTACAGGTGACTGATTAGTAAAACTACAGGTACAGGTGACTGTACTGATTAAAACTACAGGTACAGCTGACTGAACTGATTAGTAAAACTACAGGTACAGCTGACTGTACTGATTAGTAAAACTACAGGTACAGGTGACTGTACTGATTAGTAAAACTACAGGTACAGCTGACTGTACTGATTAGTAAAACTACAGGTACAGCTGACTGTACTGATTAGTAAAACTACAGGTACAGCTGACTGTACTGATTAGTAAAACTACAGGTACAGCTGACTGGGCTGATTATGAGTATGACCAATAGTCTCAGTTGTAAGGATATTAGCAACACAATGTCTTAATCCAAGTGGGCAAGTCAGCCCAGAAATCTCAGGTCCGCCCAATCCAAGTCATTGGCATGTTAAAAGAACCCTCACTGCATTGGGAATTCATGGTAATTTACCTGTGTGGGGCGTCTCAATATACAAACAATATGTGGACCATTATACAGCAAAGATACAAACAACATACCGTTATACAGCAAAGATACAAACAATCTGTGGACCATTATACAGCAAAGATACAAACAACATACCGTTATACAGCAAAGATACAAACAATATGTGGACCATTATACAGCAAAGATACAAACAACATACCGTTATACAGCAAAGATACAAACAATATGTGGACCATTATACAGCAAAGATACAAACAACATACCGTTATACAGCAAACATACAAACAATCTGTGGACCGTTATACAGCAAGGCTACAAACAATATGTGGACCATTATACAGCAAAGATACAAACAATGTGCGGACCGTTGTACAGCAAAGCTACAAACAATATGTGGACCGTTATGCAGCAAAGCTACAAACAATAAGTGGACTGTTATACAGCAAGATACAAACAATGTGCGGACCGTTATACAGCAAAGATACAAACAATGTGTGGACTGTTATACAGCAAAGATACGAACTATATGTGGACCATTATACAGCAAAGATACAAACAACATTTGGACCGTTATACAGCAAAGATACAAACAATATGTGGACCATTATACAGCAAAGATACAAACAACATGTGGACCGTTATACGACAAAGATTCAAACAATATGTGGATTGTTATACAGCAAAGATTCAAACAACATGTTTATACGGCAAAGATACAAACAACATGTGGACCGTTATACAGCAAAGATACAAACTATGTGTGGACCGTTATACAGCAAAGATACAAACAACATGTGGACCGTTATACAGCAAAGATACAAACAATGTGTGGACTGTTATACGGCAAAGATACAAACAACATGTGAACTGTTATACAGCAAAGATACAAACAGCATGTGGACCATTATACGGCAAAGATATAACCGATTACTTATACAGCAAACAACATGTGGACCGTTATACAGCAAAGATACAAACAACATGTAGACAGTTATACAGCAAAGATACAAACAACATGTGGACCATTATACAGCAAAGATACAAACAACATGTGGACCGTTATACAGCAAAGATACAAACAACATGTGGACCGTTATACAGCAAAGATACAAACAATCTGTGGACCATTATACAGCAAAGATACAATAAACATGTGGACTGTTATACAGCAAAGATATAACCGTTATACAGCAAAGATACAAACAAAATGTGGACCGTTATACAGCAAAGATACAAACAATATGTGGACCATTACACAGCAAAGATACAAACAATCTGTGGACCATTATACAGCAAAGATACAAACAACATGTGGACTGTTATACAGCAAAGATACAAACAACATGTGGACCGTTATACAGCAAAGATACAAACAACATGTGGGCTGTTATACAGCAAAGATACAAACAACATGTGGACTGTTATACAGCAAAGATACAAACAACATGTGGACCGTTATACAGCAAAGATACAAACAATGTACGGACTGTTATACAGCAAAAATACAAACAATGTGTGGACTGTTATACAGCAAAGATATAACCGTTATACAGCAAAGATTCAAACAACATGTAGACCGTTATACAGCAAAGATACAAACAATCTGTGGACCGTTACACAGCAAGGATACAAACAATCTGTGGACCATTATACAGCAAAGATACAAACAATGTACGGACCGTTACACAGCAAAGATACAAACAATGTGTGGACCGTTATACAGCAAAGTTAACCATACAGCAAAGATACAAACAACATGTGGACCGTTACACAGCAAGGATACAAACAACATGTGGACCATTACACAGCAAAGATACAAACAACATGTGGACCGTTACACAGCAAGGATACAAACAACATGTGGACCATTACACAGCAAAGATACAAACAACATGTGGACCGTTATGCAGCAAATATACAAACAACATGTGGACCGTTATACAGCAAATATACAAACAATATGTGGACTGTTATACAGCAAAGATACAAACAATATGTGGACCGTTATACAGCAAAGATACAAACAACATGTGGACCGTTACACAGCAAAGATACAAACAACATGTGGACCATTACACAGCAAAGATACAAACAAATTGTAGACCGTTATACAGCAAAGATACAAACAACATGTTGACTGTTATACAGCAAATATACAAACAACATGTGGACCGTTATACAGCAAAGATACAAAAAACATGTGGACCGTTATACAGCAAAGATACAAACAACATGTGGACTGTTGTTGGGCAGTTTGTCATTCTCAGTTTTGCTACTTTTAACAAATGTTCTAAAAAGACAAAACGATAAACTGAAGATGATAATTTTACTGCAATGTTTATATATATATATATATATATATATATATATATATATATATATATATATATATATATATATATATATATATATATATCAACCATTGTTTTACTTCTAATACAGATAGTGTTTAATACTGCTATTTAGAAATGATAAAAGTTTTCCTTAATTTCTCTGTATGTGTTTCTTTTTAAATACAACATTTATTCCTGAGTACAAAGCCAGGATTTTGCATGCCTAGTACATCTCTACTTGGCTAAATAGTATAGAGCTTGGCTGGGTTTCACTCCACATTTACCCTAGATCACAAATATTCACACTTTTGTGGGTTTCACTCCACATTTACCCTAGATCACAAATATTCACACTTGTGTGGGTTTCACTCCACATTTACCCTAGATCACAAACATTCACACTTTTTTTCATGGTTTGAAGCAAAGAGGATAGAAAAAGAGAAACGGAGGACAGGTTTCAAACATATTAACACACACACACACACACACACAGTTCAATGTACTTGTATAGATGTAACGTGTGTCATAATATGTGTATTTTAAAAAGAACAAGGCATTTACATATACTGAATACAGATTACTCTGTACTGATAATACAATTTCACTTTCTTTGGAATTTGCATTTTTTTTTTTTTGGCATTGACTTGTTCACTTCGAAACGTATGATTTGATTACCTTTTATATGGATACTATTTTTCTCTTTGAGGAGTAGTAAATATATTATTTACTTGCTAAATTTATGTGATCTAATGGAATATTTTCATTATTTATAATTCCCCCCAAAAATTATATCACATAATGTAAATTCTACTGCAATATCTGTTTTA
>BROG01001288.1:0-78875 GCA_030159075.1 Atrina japonica | reverse complement strand
CACTTGGCCTTTATCAAATGAAAGGCGATATATATATATCCGTCGTTCCATTAAGTATAAAGATTATAAACCACGATTTTTTTCGCAAATTTAAGCTTTGCACCAGAATAAAAACCGCACAAAATATTCTAGGTAAATATGATATTAACCGTTACACGAATACTTACGTTGCTGGCTGGTCATTTTAAAGTATTTTTTATCCAATACACTTACAAAATGGATTTTTTCATCAGTGTTGCATATCTACCAGGAATGACCTACATTTAAAATGCTATTGTTCGATATAAACACGTTGCTAATCATATAAGTACGATATAAAAGAGATGATGTGATGTTGACTCCTGTTTATTCATTGTTATAATAATGACTAACCACGATGAGTGGTGATAAACCAGGCAAGAAGCCAAAACCAATATTAATTTCATAAAACCGCATAAGCAAGACAGACAGCGTAATTTAATACCAAAATTCATTGACATCTGTGACATGTGTTGCATGACACGTGATATGTACCCAAGAAAGATCGGTGTCTACATCTTTTTATATTTTATCAATCATCAAACAGTGTGTACATCAGAAACATACTGTACATTTTAGACAACATTACATATCGCAAATCTTTGGTATTTGTTTTCCAAGATCGCGTGGTTTTGTATTATCATTCTTCATTTCCTTTTCAACTGCAGTTGTTTCTGTCATGTCTGAGAGTCACCTGGATACCAAAGACGGTTGTGTCATTTTTCTAAGTTTCATTTTTAACTCGATTTCAACTGGTGCCTGACATCCTAATGTCGGGATTTGATAGAGTATACTGTATGTAAAGTACAGTGATATTGATAATTAAAAATAAACCAGCATGTCAAAATTGTTCGGCGGATTGACACAAAGTTATATTACCTCAGTTAAGTGGCCCCAGTTAGATAGATATCAAAGGATCACTTGTAAGAGGAACCTTATACAATATTTATATAAAACAGTTTTTGTTTTACGTTTAAATATCCACATTTCTATATACCCGTCTGTCATAAATAGACAGGTGTGACAAGAATGTCTTTGTGCAAATGTAGATACATGTAGATGGATAAAAAAAACCACTTCATATCATGCAGTCATTGAATATACTATCTAGTTACAAATTGTTTGATGTTTTGGCACTTGCTGAATTTGCACACCAGATTCCTACAAACGTTACCACCTGTACACACTTCTTTGATATCATATTGTTATTGCTTCAATCCTTCTATATGTACATACAATTGGAAATTAATCGTCCTATCATAGATAATACAAGAAGTCCATGAACCACATCGCTCACCTGAACTGTGTTGGTATCTTACAAATATGAGATCTCAAATTTACAAAGTACAAAGACTTAAAAATGAATGAAAATGACAAAGTTGGATAAGATGCCAAAAACATGTCAAATATAAGTTTTCCAGTTTGTTCCAAAACAGGAAATGGAATCATACATCCATAAATAAATCACTTAGATGCAATTGGTTTTTCAATCCAAAGAGAAGATTTTTAAAGACCCCGAGGTCTCTTTTGCTCCATCCTGGATCCACCCCTGGGCCGATCTTGACGAAATGAAAAAAAATGGTTGAGGATCTTGATTACTTACTTCCTATAAAGTTTCATCAAAATCCCTTAGCGGCTTTGGAGGAATCGAAAATGTTTAAAATCCCCCCGCCTTCATTTTCAACCTCGTTTCAGGTGAGCTAGAATTAGACAATTAAAGTATGAAAATTAATTAACTCCAGTTGGGTTGAAATGTCAAAGAATCATGGGAGAGCCGGCCTGGCTCAGTCGGTAGCGCGCTGGACCCTGTATCGTGAGGTCGTGAGTTCGAGTCCCACCGGCGGCACGTTGGTTTTCTGTATTTCGGATTAGACAGTAAAAACTGGAGGGCCCGTGTCACAGTACGTTAAAGAACCCTCACTTCTCAATGGCCGTAATTGCCGAACATAGGTCAAAATGTGAAGCCCTTTTTCGGCATTTGGTGACGTCTCCATATGAGTGAAATATTGAGTGGGACGTCAAACAAACAAAGGTATATAAAGTTATTTTTTATGTTTACGTATCCACATGACTTCCAATGACATCTACTCAATTTAGTCATAACAGCATTTTACAGACCCAACTGTCACAAGATATAAAGAATTTCTTTGTGCAATTGTTCATCGATATATTTAACAATTTAACAAATCGATGTTCTTATCATTAAATCATTAGATATATCATTAATATACCAATCTTCTTTTGATGTTCTGGAGTAAAGTTAGTCTTTCGAACCGTAACCTTAGTGGTGTAGGCGTACCTGTCCTTTTGTTGCGTATACATTCACTATATTCAAATAGTTTTCTATCATTGGTTGAGATTAAAACAGATAATGGACGTTTCTCAATCAACATAATCGGCACGCGACTGACACGCGCCGCCAACCAAATATTTAAATGACAGACAGCTTTGTGATTTGTTGAATCAGATATAGCAAGATATATTCCGATGAACTACGATATTTTGTTCATGTTATAGACCCTACTTCAAATTTTCGACAAATGCATTTATACATCATAAACAAACAATTCTTTAAAGTTGTGTATAGCGTCAAGATGTTTCCCGCTCTAATCCCGAAGGTCGATTGTCATTTGACAATTCCATCATTGGTACTTCCACTGTACGGGGCATGTACAGCAAAAAACAAAAACAAAAAAAATATGGAACGTTTACGCCTCGCATGACATACTCGCATAATTCCGAGTACGCAGACTGCCCGTAGGCACATACGACGGATGTTAGGTATGTCCAACATATTCTTTGATTTCCCAATAACAAACGTCGTTCTTTCTTCCAACGTACAAATTGATTGCTGCTTTTTCTTGCCCCCGCGACCTCTACGATTCTCACCTACGGCCAAAACGCACAATCTAAAAATACCGTGCGTCAAGTTGTAACTAAGGCTTAACTTTAAACATATCTATTGTATCAAAACTCATCGTCAGAAGTATTTGATTTGTCTTTATGCAACTTTGGTATTGTGCATTCAATATGTCAATAAATATATTGATATTATTATCATCCGATAAAGGTCATTATCGGTTTCTGTCAGTAAAAGAAATACGAAGAACGACATAAATTCGTACTTTACCTGCTAAAAACTGAATGATGAGGAAGACTAAAAATAATTCGTCTTTTTCATCTCAGAAAAGAAATTTTAAATGAAAGTATTCAGCTATATATTTAAGTATGTGATTAAATTGAATCGAACTTACAACGAGTTTATATTAAAAAAAAACTTGTATCACATGCCCCTCTATATGTTAGGTAAGTACAAATGCAGTAATTCCGCGATTGGATTTGATATTGCAATATTTTCAATCCCGAAATATGATATTACAGACTTATAGAATACTTACGGTGAGGCCTTGCCATTTACAGAATCTGTTGTTTTAAACCCTGTGTGTACAATAAACCTAATATTTCCTTGTTGCACAGCTTAACACATCAACAAGAAAACTGATTTTTTAATCACCTACCTAATTATAGAATTCAGGGATATTCGTTGAATATCCTTTGTTATATTATGACTAAATTAAGTATCCGATTTATCGGTATGCATATAGCAATTAAGTACATATAGGTCAATATTCATCAAATTGATATAATGATATTACGGAAGTTTTATTATATTTTGACTTCCGTAATATATGCATTTTTATCTTATTTTCGATCTCTGCGCGAGTTGCATGACATACGACATGTCCAAGAGATGGAAAGTGTCCGTGTTTTCGTGTATTGTAGCAATATTGAACTATATTAATCAGAAATGTTTTACATTTAAATTTAAATGGTATTTCTTAAAAATAAATGTATGTATTTGTATTCTTTTGAAATATACACAATCGACAAAAGACTTACATTTGAATATAGTGTCCCGACCAAATTAAGTAAAGTTCCTGTTTTTGATTGGTTTCTTGTTTTCTTTCTTATTGTCCATCGTGAACTTTTTCTTAAAGAACTTCTTTGTGGAATTGAACATAGATTGAAGATAGATTTAACACTTTTACAAATCATACCTCAAGAATTAGTTCTACCAATATTAAAGTCTCAGATACCAAAGTATAAACTAACAGAATGTACAGGTACAAATCCGGTAAAAACGGACAAACACGGACCTCTGGAAACCAAGAGGTTGGATCAGGTGCACTGGAGGAGAGGAGTAAGAATCACCTGTCGACCGTTCACAATTACTGTGAGTCCACAGTAAAGTCCGATGAAACACAGTTGAGAGTATATCATCAACGAAATTGGTACAGACGTCTCAACAACCGCCGACGGATAGGAAACTCAACATTTCACTTGGTGAAACAGAGTTTTAGCAAACAAGACTATCATACCGGCCATAAAATTTGCGGTACTTTTACATTGAACGCGGTTTACGATATCCCTGTGTCAAAGTGTCGAAAACGCAAATCAGATTCATAAATAATCCACACTGCACACCACTTTTGAAAGACTATATATTATTATAGGACTTATATTTCAAGAGCCGTTTATATCCTAACCGGATGCATTAATAAATATAACGTGTTTACCCGTTTTTATGTTTGAACCAATAAGTACGGGAATTGTTAATGACCCTTTCAATTATTACGTCGTTACCATTTTCATCGTTTTCTTCCCACTCAGAAATCAAGCTTGACTTTTTTATTACGATGTACCATCCACTCATTCACTCGATCAGAATCTACAAGATAAAATTTTCCCGACCATTCTATTAACTTTGGAATGTTGTCTATTTTTTAAAATTTCTTTCTTTATAATTTCGTCTTACGTTTTCGAACAGATATTCGTTAATATTCATTTTCAGTATTACGAACTTTGTGATCTGATTTGAAATGACTATGTAAAGATCTTATATGTACATACTCTATTTCAATTTTCACGTTAGAGCAGCTTATCAATATATATCCTTCATTTTTGCTGGTTCGTTTAGTTTGTTTGTAAACAAAGAGTTTATCTTGAGTCAGGAGTAAATTTAGTATTTCAAACCGTAACCTTAGTGATGTAGGCGTACCTGTTCTTTTGTTGCGTATAAATTCACTTTCTATCATAGGTTGAAATTTATACAGATAATGCCGTTTCTCAAACAACATAATCGGCACACGACTGACACGCGCCGCCAACCAAATATTTAAATGACAGACAGCTTAGTGACTTGTTGAATCAGATATAGCACGATATATTCCGGTTGAACTACGATATTTAGTTCATATTGTAATTGGAATAAGAATACAGGAGCTTTTACTTCGGGCATTGAATCAGAATCATTACATCTCTGGAACGAGATGTCGGATCGACTTCAATTTTTCGCCAAATGCATTTATGCATCATAAACTAACAATTTTTTAAAAGTTGTATATAGCGTTTGGGGTAAATTTTAATGCATTTGCTATTATTGAATCGAATATATAGCGGTGTTTGTTATTTAAAAACATTTAACATAAGTACCCTTCAATATAAATTAGATATTAACGATAAAATTCAATGCAATAACACACAAATGAAACCGTGAAACATATATAGCATCAGAATAAAACAGCACAATATTGTTTGTTTGTTTGTTTGTTGTTGTTTAACGTCCCACTCAAGAATCTTTCACTCATATGGAGACGTCACCAATGCCGATGAAGGGCTTCAAATTTTGGCCTATGCTCGGCACTTACGGCCATTGAGCAGTAGGGTTCTTTAACGTGCCAACACCTACTGTGACACGGGACCTCCAGCTTTTACTGCCTCATCCGAAAGACAGGAGCGTATCCGGGTTGGTAACCATTTCACATACTTCCCTGCCCAATCCGAGGATCGAACCTGGGTTGCATTGGTGAAAAACGAGTGCGCTAACCACAATATTGTCTACTAAAATACGACAGTGTTAATGAATGCTTACAATCAGGTCTGCTCATTTTTGCAATATGTTATAATTCTGAGCATCCAATACACTGACAAATCTTGTTAGTATTGTGTTGTTAGCATTCAGTATCGTTACCTGACAAATTATAGAGGTAAACAGAAATAAATCATGAATATCAAAACTTCCCCCATTCATTCATTCAGTTATGACTAAGCGATTTCTTTGGTAATAAAGAAAGCAGTGGCCTAAGACTAAAATGCAGTTGATCCTAATCTGTTGATCCGTAAAACGTGTTACATGACATAAAATGTCCCAACGGAAGAAAGGTGTCTTCGAATTTTTATATTTCAAAAATAACAAAACAGTACAGTATCAATCTACAGTGAATAAATAAGATATAATAGATATTATTATAACAAAACAATTTATGAATTTACATCGTGTTGGTTTTGTTACAAGAGAAAGCAATCGAACCATATTTTCTTATTCGTTTAATTTTAAATGTCACTATATACCTGTACTTCATATACAAGAATTTACATACACTGTACTTCATTCTTATTGGTAAATGAAACAAACAAAGGAAATATGGTTCGGCAGATATCGAGATTAACACTGTAAATTAGGTGTCTCCAGTTAGATAGATATCAAAGAATCACCTTAGCCTTACATACATGCATTGTTGTCGATTTATCTTTAAATCTCCGCACGAATTCCATACATTACCCAGTTTAATAATTATAACTTTTTACATACAATCTGTCACAGGAAACCAAGTGTGTAATTTTGTTATTTTAGCTTTCTGAATGAAAGAAAATTGCACGCGCCTCCATCAGAAAATTTAAATGGCAGCCGGCCTTGTGAATTGTAGAGTCATCGATATATATATATATTGTGGAACTAACTAGTATTGAACTATATTACATTGAAATTCGCTTAATTTGAAACTATTTTGAATCCACAGCTAAATTAATTTATTATCATTATAACCCGGTAATTTTTAAAGAAAATTCATTCCTCTGCAATCATATACCCGATTGCGACTTTATACACGTTCTGGTCTTCATTCATATTTTCTTCCAATACGAAGTGTTTAGGAACAATACAAAGGACATCGATAAAACAACTTTTCTTAAACTTTCCTGCTGTTGTAATGGACACTTGGTGCTCTGTTATAATGTAATTAATTATCATTCAATCAAAAGTTCTTATTATAACCCAGGTTATGGATAACGCCATGTGATTATCAATGAATTCGCTGTAACTTGATCTAATATACAACACTCTGTTTTCTAAAATATGTATCATAGGTATCCGTCGATTTGTCAGGAATAAAAAAAATGATACCAAATGCAAAATGAATGAATTAGTGAGCCATAATAGTGCTCCAGAATAAAATAAATAAAATAAAATAATAAAAATACAAGTAAAGCAAACTTGCATCATACTTACAGTGCTTCCTGGCCATTTCAGAAATGTTGTTATAATCTCATTAAACATTAAAGTAGATCTTCGTGAGTGTTTATTCTTACTACAAAGGAAGTATGATTTGGAAAACACCTGGCTATAAATAGCAGTAATCCATTTTGTAATATTGATAAATAAGAACCAACCATGAAGGGGTGTCATCCTGATGTGGAACAATCTGGACTTCCAAATGTGGGACAATCTGGACTTCCAAATGTGGAACAATCTGGACTTCCAAATGTGGGACAATCTGGACTTCCAAATGTGGGACAATCTGGACATGTTTTGATTGTAAAAGAAAAATCTTCACCTGTATAAACAAATTACAAGTCATTATTAAAGTATAATGTTTTGATAAGAAAATGTCAGAAAATTGAAACCTTGAAAATTATGATTTTAATTTATTTTTTTTATTTTAAATAGCACATATATATTACAGACCTTAATTCAAATTTATATAACATACTTTTAAAAGCACTAATTAAACAAAATTAAACACCTCAAGATGAACAAATATAATCACACACAGATATTCATTACTTAAATATAAAGCACTAATTTTAGCACAAAATTGAACATCTCAAGATATATAAATACACATAGTTCTTCATCACTTAAATACATACACTTAGCACTAATTACACAGAATTAAACATCTCAAGATTAACATATATATATAATATATATATAATATATATATATATATATATATATATATATATATATATATATAATATATATATATATATATATATATATATATATATATATTATTTTTAAAATAAATCACATATATATTACATATATTAATTCAAATTTATACAAAATATATTTAAAAACACTAATTAAACAAAACTAAACATCTCAAGGTTAACATATCTTCATGACTTAAATATTAAGCACTAATTTTAACACAAAATTAAACATCTCAAGATATATAAATACACACAATTCTCCATCACTTAAATATATACATGTTGCACTAATCACACAGAATTGAAAATCTCAAGATTAACATTTATAAACATACACAGTTCCTCATCATTTAAAGTACCTAGTCAGTTTCTACCTCACATATCAACTTATTTAGTTTTCATGACCAGTCTTCACTTTGCATCCCCTATTAATTAACGCAAATTAAGCCTCCACATTTTTTTCCTGAATTTGGGAGTTTAGAGATGCGATCATGTGTATACATAATTGCTACATTAATTAAGAATCATCTTTTCCATAAAGTGAACATGCATATATCAACTGCAAAATATCTTATTAATGATTTTTTTTTCAAAAATAAAAAAATAAGATCAATAAATGTTTTCTACAGCAAAACTGAAAATAGCATGAACGATTAAGAAACAAGATTATTAATATCTTTTTAAAATATATTATATATAATATCATTTTTATTAAAATGAGTTATTGTTAACCTTTGTCATTATTATGATTGAATCAGAGAACATGAACTTATTATCTTTTTCATACTGTATTTTTAAAATTAATAGTTTTAGAGAAAAAAATATTAAATATATCAGAAAATATTTTCTGTATTGTATCAAAAGTGATTTTTATACAAAATTCTTTTAAATTTATTTTGTAAATTTTTAGCTTGCGCAAAATTGTCCATTATAATTGTACAAGTATTCATAGCAAAATATTTTTTATCTGACTCAATTTAAATTTAAATTCGTTTTAAAATATATTTCTTATATTTTAGTCTGCATATTGGGATCCTATTTAGTTAAACAAACAAGCAAACCAATTATTTTGATTAGTCCTGATTGTCCCAGTTTTTGAAATTCAATTGTTTTTGAGACAATAGAAGTTAACTCTGAATTTTTGTGGGACAATCTGTACAAGGTATGTGGGACAAACTGAATTTCAAAAAGTGGGACAGTCAGGACTAAATCCAAGAAGGCACCCAAAAGCGAAAAAAAATTGGGGGGGGGGGGGGGGGGGGGGGGGGGGGGGGGGGGGGGGGGGGGGGGGGGGGGGGGAAAACAATATAGATACATCAATTTTTTATGAAACTGTTATCATGATTTTTATAGCATATGCATACTAATTTTTCTTTTTAAACTCGGCACGTGTTGTCTGACATATGATGCGTCCAATAGATGATAGTATCTACTTTTTTCTTAGATATTATCGGAAATCATAAGTGTGAAGAAAAACTGTATATGTGTATGAAAAAAAAATTATAATGTATTATAATGTATTTCAATTAAGCCCAAAAGTTTTACAAACGATTATATGGTCAAATTAATGAAATAAATGTTGAAATTGAGTATTGATTAAAATTGGGGACTTGGGGCCCAGATCCACACACCACACGGTTACAGCTGCGTTAATTGAATTATAATTATTTTACGCACCAGAAAATTGTAAGGTAATACTTCATTTGATATTAAAATTATGTATGTCTTTTCAAAATTACAGTATACGTAGATAAAGGTATTAAAAGAAATGAAACCAGATTTTTAAAGCTTTATTATACTGAGGAGACAGCTGAAGACTTTAGTTACTTTAATTGGAAAACGTGTCGAATGTACATACATCATTTAAGAAAAGGCAAATAGGTTTTTATTTAAAAGTAACCAAAATAAACAATTTAACAGATGTATTACGAGAGTTAAGATTTTTTTTTTCTTTTTTTTTTGGGGGGGGGGGGGTTCAGATCCCATGCATTGACAGTAATTGATTTTGATATATCATGATACTATAAAATTATCCAATATTTTAATTAATATTAATTCAATATTCATCATATGATGAAACAATTTATATAAGTTGGTTGTTAATTTAATAATGTTCTTATTGTCATTGATCATCTAATATACAATTCCCTATGAGCAAGGAATCCACTTTTCAAAGTCTTACAAATGTCCATTTACACGAATTTTAACGTCATATACTACATAGGCATAGGAACAAGGGGGCCGGGGAGGGGTGGCCCCTTCTTTTTCACATACAAATTTTAATTAATATTAACTTCAGGTCTAGATTCCGGGAAAAGACTTCCCATAGTTTTTAAATTAGGCCTACCATGGTTGATAAAATCACGTATTCGAAAACTTAAAGGGACTATGAAATAACGTTATCTGATATATATATATATATATATATATATATATATATATATATATATATATATATATATATATAATATATATATAATATATATATATATATATATATATATACATATATATATATATGCATCGTAAAATTTCTTTCAAAAGTTAACAGAAAAGTGTAAATCCATTTGGCTTGTTTATCTCAATTAAAAGGGAACTTCAACTCAAACAATTGTCCAAAGTGATTTAACAATATATAAATGTCACCAGGGTGTACAAGTCCAGTTGCAATTTCATAGGAATTATTGCTCGTAAATCTTATCCAAGGGTCATAACTCTGCACAAAATCATCCAAGGAAAGAAAAGGGGCGAAAAGGTATAGTTAAAAAAATTACTACGTCCGGGGGACATAAATCTCCAATGATATACCAAATATCAAATCAATATGTACATGGCATTGAAAAGAAAAGGTGCAGAAAGGGACATTTTTAAAACATTTACTAAATCAAGGGTTCATAACTCTGCACAAAATCATCAGACTGGAACCAAATTTGAACTTGATTTGTAAATCATCTAAATATAACCAAATATCAAATATCAACTCAATATTTTAAGCAAGACACAGAAAAATTGTGCGAAGTGTGGACGACGTACGGACGGACGTATGGACGGACAAAGGTATACCATATTAAGTCCCGTAAGGTTTCAAATGTACCAGACTTATTTCCTCATAACCATACAACTATGTTGAACATTATGAATAAAGCATTGTACTCAAACTATTTTTCTATAATTAACCACTTTCCCTTCCTATTCTCTCTTTCCCTCGTATACTCTCTCAATACACATTACTTCACACACACACACACACACACACACACACACACACACACATAATATATATATATATATATATATATATATATATATATATATATAGTATATATATATATATATACTATATATATATATATATTCTCTATAAATATCCACTTTCCCCTCTTATTCTCTCTCATTCCCTCGTATACTCTCTCCATAAACATCACAGAAATGCAGGTTAAATTATGTGCGTTTACTTTTTATGTTAAAAAAGAAAAAAGAGTTTATCTTGAGTCAGGAGTAAATTTAGTATTTCGGACCGTAACCTTAGTGGTGTAGGCGTACGTGTTCCTATGTTGTGTATAAATTCACTATACTGAAACAGTTTTCTATCATTGGTTGAAATGTAAACAAAAAATGGACGTTTCTCAATCAAAATAAACGGCACGCGACTGACACGCGCCTCCAACCAAATATTTAAATGACAGACAGCTTTGTTCCTTGTTGAATCAGATATAGCAAGATATATTCCGGTTTAACTACGATATTTTGTTCATATTATAAGTGGGGCGTCTGTTGTAGGAGAAAAGAATACCGACACTGAACCGGAATCATTATATCTCCGGAACGAGATGTCGACTCCACTTCAAATTTTCGAATATATACCGGTGTTTGTTATTTAAAAACATTTATCATAAGTACCCGTCAATATATATCAGATATTAACGATAATGCAGTAACTCACAAATGAAATCCTGAAACATGTATAGCACCAGAATAAAACAGCACAATTTTGTCTTGTAAAATACTACAGTGCTAATGAATGCTTACAATGAGGTCTGCTCATTTTTGGAATATGTTATAATTCTGTGCATCCTCTTGTTAGTGTTGTGTTGCTTCGTTTCAGTATCGTTACCTGACCAATTATAGAGGTAAACGTGTTACATGAAATATCATGTCGGAACGGAAGATATTTACATTTCAAAAATAATAAAACAGTATCAATCTACAGTGATACATTTACAAAGGCCGTAATAATGGGACGTTGCCAAACTTAGATGGAGAGTACCTAAGAAATATACACGTATAAAACTACCAAATTGACCGATTCAAAGAGGTCCAATTACTAAAAAGTGAGGGTTCTGTACTAATTGATATTTATCAAGAGACTGACAATTTATGACCTGGTATATGAAGTGGTCTCCTAAGCGAGGTCTATTTTAGGCGAGGATTTAATATCGTGTGTAGTGGGCGGGTGCGTGCATGTGTGTGTGCCATAATCATATTTGCATATTTACCAAATGATAACAACAAGAATTTATTGAAGCTGAATATAAAAACCTTGCTTAATATAAATAAAAATTGAAAATATACTATATATTATTATAACAAAACAATTTATGAATTTACATCAAGTTGGTTTTGTTAAAAGAGAAAGCAATTGAACCATATTTTCTTGTTTGTTTAATTTAAATGTCAATATACCTGTACTTCATATACGATAATTTACATATACTGTACTTTATTCGTACTGGTGAATGAAACGAACAAAAGATATATGGTTAGGCAGATGTCAAGATTGACACTATGTAAATTAGGTATCTCTAGTTAGATAGATATCAAAGGGATCACCTGTTAGGGAACCCTTACATACATGTATAGTTGTCGCTTTACCTTTAAATCTCCGCATGAATTGCATTGACAGCTACCCAGTTTAATAATTATAACTTTTTACAAACCATCTGTCACAGGAAACCAGGTGTGTAATTTTATAGAAAGAATTCAACGATCATATGCTATAAAAGTATTAGATATGATATCACGTTACCAGTCTTATGAACTGTAAGCACTTGTGAACTATGCAGATCAGATTACAAAGTTTACAGTGGAACTTCGCTATTTAAGACTACCTAATTGACTGACTCTATTAGGTCCGATTACTGTGGTGGTCACTGAGAGTATACATAAACTTAGTACATCGGTACCAGCTGGTAATCTTATATTAAAGTGGTATTTACACTGATAATACCATTTAGATTCTGAGTTCTTCAAAAGCTAAGATAGACATATTTTTGCAGCGGTTGCTCTCGGCAGGGTTTGGCTGTATTTCGGATTTGTTGTTTGGACTTGTGTGGTGCCGCTTTCTCTTGAAGGAATAGTGTTTTAGATTTGGAGCTCGGTCGGTGGGGTCTAATTGAAAGAAACGGTCGTCTTGGGCGTTTAAACTTTGGTATTATGTTTATGATATTCAAAACCACTAGGTCGTTGCAACTGCTGGTGGACAGTTTGAGTCCCCGAGGGAATATATAAACGTAGTACCCGGTAGTTTGGTACCAGTTGTTAATATCATACTAAAGTGTTATTTAAAATGATAACAACATTTTGAGTTCTTCAAAATATAAGATAAGTATTTTAGCTGGGGCTGTTTTTGGCCAGGTTTGGCTGTGCATTTAGATTTGTTGTTTGGCCTTGTCTGGTGCCGCTTTGGTGAACAATGTTTGAAATTTGACCTCGGTCGTCCTGGGCGTTATAATTAAATGAAACATGTTTATGATATTTATGATAAAAGCCTGTAATCTGCTCTTTTTTAAAATCTCAGATACCAAAATATAAATCTAAATCTTTAGGATGTCCAGTAAACAGATAAAATCCGGCAAAAATGGACAAACACGGACCTCTGGAAACCAAGAGGTGGGATCAGGTGCCATGGACAACGTTCTGTAATAGATGCAAAATTACACAAAAAATAAATTAATTACCAACAGATGGTCCAAAATATAAGAGTGTAGAAGACCCCCCCCCCCCCCCCGGCATGTGCGAACAACATGTGACCTTGATAAATATTAAAAGGTCGTATTAATGTGAAGTTGCCAGATTCATGTGTTATGTCCCTGGAGTCATTTAAGAAATAATCACTTCGAATTGCATTTGCTATGTCAGACTTGCTGATATTTTCTGTGTATTTTATTTCTAGATAAGTTTAAAAATATTCCTGTACGTATACCAGCAATAAAGCCCAATGATCACCTGTTTACTATCAGGTAGGGTGTAAATCTTGGTTAAACTGATAACACAAAAAATGCCAAAAAAGAGAATAAATCCAGGTTATTGTTAACTTCTTTTGCAGTTTATTCAGAAATGCTAATCAATACACCAAATAATAATCAATTAACTGGCATTCTCTGATGATTAAAGGAGCGACTGGTCCATCAGTTCTAACTTCAACTACATTGGTTATTTAATAGAATGATCACAGTTCATCATTCAACTTTTTTGAAATTTTGACCAAATAGAGAGCAATGATAAAACGTTAATCATTAAGCATATATGTCAGGGTTAACATCTTCGATCTGGTGCAAACACTTTACATTTAACTATTCATCACATTTTCTTTTAATTAAACGGTATGGTTTTTCCAATCCGAATTTTTCTTTCTGTTTCCTGGACAGGGAACGCTGTGACTCCGTCTTCCAACATCAACCTGTAATGAATGTTTAAAGAAATTGGTATTAGGCGTATCTTACTTTGACGGCAAACTCATTTAGCTGGATTACGGTTGATTATGCAAAAATAATCGGGCCTTATATAACATAATAATAATTAATTAATATATAACATACTAACACATTCATGTAAAACGGCATCACATGCATAACCTCAATGAAGTGAAAATTCATGTGTAGAATCTGGTCCGGAAGTCATCAGACTGAGTCGCTCGATTCCCAATTTCAACTTTTATTTCACTTTTTTGTTGTATCAGTTTTGTCAAACATTTGGATAAGATTAATGGAATATTCTCTGAGTCTGTTGAGTGGATGAGGAACTCTCCACCCGAGTGGTAAGAAAATGGCGAGGGTTTCCCGAGGAATGGACTTACCAAGAAGATTGAGATTCTCCTTTGCACTCAACACACCAATATATGATTATTATTCTCCCATACTTAAGGGGAAGAAGGACACCTGGTCACGTGAACAGAATGTCAGTATAGTAACACAAATTGTAACTGATGTTGGCAATCTAAACAGAGATGACAGACGACACAAATTTGTCCACAAAAGACATAAAATGAGTGGTTAATTCACATCAAGAAGTAAATTAAGTTGTTCTTTGTGAAAAAATTAATTTAACGGTCATGTGTTTTTGTGTCAGCTATGAAACACAGCTTCACATTGTCTGGCATATTTTGTCCCTTTGTCTGTTTCTCTGGGTAGTCACATTTTGACATAGATTATCACTACTTTCTTATTGTATATGATACTTTTGTGAAACTTACAGGAAAGTTCATTTTTTTAAGGTCAAGATCATGTTCAAGGTCACACTCAAGATCAAATAACGGTTCAATCTTCTCTTTAAGAATTTTTCAATTTCGACATACTTCAAGGTGTTATTTCTTCCATATATACCCACAACTTTTATTGAATCTAAATAATTGTTAACTATTCTAAATTGATCATTTATGTAAAAATAAAAAAATCTTTTGATCACTAAATTTTTACAATGACCGAATTTAAGATTTAAGTGTGATAGAAATTTGGTATTTTGGGGGGTTAAAGATTTCATATCATCATCGTCTTTACCCACAAACTCTAATAAAAAGCATAAAAACACATTGATATCATGACTTTAGATACAATCTTACCAATTTATATGAATTTTGTAAATAAATGACAATCACAAACGTGATAAATTTGACAAAATATCTCAATACCTTGTATCAGTGACCGGTAAAATGAGCCAGCTAAAACATCACCTCTATACGACAAATTGTACAAATGAGACCTTTGTTGAACATGTTGAACACAAGTTTTCTAATTAATTCTAAACCTGGATGTGGCGTCAGAGCCAGTACATGGTTACACCATGAAATGTACTGTTTATACAGGCAAAAATAAAACACGTACTCTATCATCCGGGAAAGGTCTTGGTTATGAAGTTGTAGTGGATTTGGCAAAACATTATTTTTTCAAATATCACAATACTTATTTTGATAATTATTTCAATTCTTTTTAACTTCTACAAGACCTACTACAGAAAAAAAAATACGGATGTGGAACTTTTCGATCAAAACAGAAAATATTTCCCAAAAGATTAAAGATCAGCAATATTAAAACCAAATGAGTCTTTGATGAGGCAGAGCTAAGAATTTCTTTCATGTGTCTGGAGGGATAGAGGTAGTAACAAACCTGTTTGCACGATGTCGACAAATACTCCGCCCCTAATGACAAAGATCATAAATGCCCGTAGATCTGTAGCGACAGTGAGTGAAGGGAAGTGCCCTCTTGTTTTTAAAAATTACATTAAGCATATGATCAGAATAGTTCTTATTACACATAGAGACGAACATCTAATAAATGGTGGACCTATTTATTTTGGGTTTTCACCAATATATGCATCGTAAATGCTCACATATTATTTTACCTGTCAAGGTATCCAGCACCTAAACAAAAAAATCAACACATTGATTTTCGTTTAGCATTAGCTAAACATTTAATTGGCGGATATTGTGGTTACAAACGCAAATATATGTGCAATTATTCTAAGACAATTCTTGAAATCAAATATGAAAATTTGCCATTCTTGTGCTCGTCTTGTTGGCCGAAAGAGAAAATGTGTGTACAAAAATTGAAACAGTCTATAGTTGTAATTTGTGTAACATTAATTTGTGTCGAGATGGTTGTTTTTACACCTTTTCATGCTAAAAAAAGTGGCAAGATTGTGTCATAATGTTCTGTAAATTGACGCTGTCTACATGTAGATCTACATCAACTTCAGTTTATAATTATATAAAAAAAATTCAGATACCAAAGTATAAATCAATAAAATGTCCACGACATAGATGCAAATCCGGTAAAATTGGACAAATACGGACCTCTGGAAACCAAGAGGTGGGATCAGGTGTCATGGAGGAGTAAGCATCCCCTGTCGACCGGTCACACCCGCCGTGAGTCCACAGTAAAGTCCAATGAAACACGTGAGGAGTGTATCCTCGTCACAATCGGTACAGACGGTCTCAACAACCGCCAACGAAAAGGCAACTCAACTTTCAATTAGTGAAACAGAGTTGAGTCGCAAACAATACTATTATACCGACCGTAAAATTTGCGGAGAACGTTGACATTATAACGCGGTTTTTCGATATCCCTCTGTGTCAATAATTTGTCAGTGAGTAGTTTACCTCTGTATATGAAATCTTCATATGTTGAACACGCCCTGGCATATCGGATCATTTGTGAAATATAAACTCCATATGCGGGTGACTGAGGGATATTACTACTTAAATGTGGAAAGATGTCTAAGTATGAAGCGTGTGCGATTGATTATGTTGTATCTTTAATTTCTTGTTCGCTGGGATATATCGCATTGACGTATGTATGAAAATTGTCATCATTAATCGACAAAACGTCGTCGATCTATCTAAATGTCAATTTAAAGGACAATTTCTCTTCTTTTGATTCAGCAGTTTCTGAATGAAGTCTGCTTCGTATGAATAAAGGAACAGGTCGGCCAATAAAGGAGCACAATTGTTGTTTGTTGAAAGACCATGTCTCCGAACATTACAAATATATTATCTATTAGAAATTCCTGCATGTTTTTTAAATCAACTTCAGTGTATTTTTGTTGTAGGTGAAATCAGCGTATGTGATAGTGTCTTTGACGAAATAAGTATCATGATAGCCAATCACTAGATATTTAGATTTTGGGGCACCAACTTTAGTGAAAAAAACAGTTGTCTATGATGGTGAAAAGTTTTCTTTTAATTTTTTATGTGGAATAGTAGTGTAAAGAGTAGAGAAGTCATAAGTTTTTAGATTGATACTTGAATCGAGATAAAAATGTGTGCCTTCAAATTTTCTAAAAGCTGTTTAGAACTTTTAAGTATCCACATCTGATTTACACCGCTTCTGGAATAAACAACTGTACAGTAGTGTTGAAGTTTCTCCATAACGTCTTGGTAAGGAGCAAAGATAAAAGTTTGGCAGAATGCTGGATGCTGCTATGCATCTTTACTTATATGGGGTTTTATGAAGTTTAGGTATCCAATATAAATGCGATAGCTCGAAATCGGTTATCCGTATGTAGTAGTATAATCAAATGAAGTCGTAATACAGACACGTGATTTTGAAGGATTTCGTCCTTTGAAAGTGAGCTACGTGTGTATGTAGGATTATCCAGAATTCGTATTAAACCCAAGTTCTTCTAATAGAAAACAATTAGAGTAATGTGCCTTACAAATAAAAACTATATTATTTGAGGCTTTGTCTGCTGGTACCAGTACATATTGGTCATGTAACCTATCCAGTTCAGTTGCTACTGTTCTGGATCATTAAAATTACGGAGGGATAACGTTTGTTTTCAAAGTCCTCCTTTTAAGTTTTCGAATACGAGATTTTATCAACCATTGTATGGCTTTCAGCCATTCAGACATATATTATGTACATACAATTTATATAAAAAGTGAAAATTTCATACAGAATTTGGTTTTAGAATTATAAATATTTTTATTTAGAACAGATCTGTAATTAGATTTATGTATAAGTAAATAGTTTATAAAGTAAATTCTATATATCTAACCCCCAAATTGAATTGTGTACACATAAATTTAAAATGAAAAGATTTATTCAAGGTTTAACTCAAAAGTCCTTTTTATACATTATTAAAATAAAATCATATTCCTAGATAAATATTTTCTCTCTCAAATTCATTCATTTCACATCAAATTAGACTGCATAGCAAAACATAATGAAAAAAATGCTTCAGGGAGCAGAGTGCAGAAAATGTCAAACTGCTACAATGTATAACATCACTATGCAGCTGTGACCATCGTTCCTGCTAACAAAGCATCTAACAACTTCACATTTGTCTACAGGCGATACTACTTCAGCAAACTTGGACTAGACACACTTCCTGGAAACCCTACATACTCTCTAACCGATTTTTTTTTTACCTCTGAAATATTAGATAATAATGAATCTGGTCTCGCTTCGTTTGAAATACCCACAAGTGACACAGAGCTTGAATTGCCATATATTTATTGGATTCCGATGATGTACAAAAATCCCTATTAACACCGCTTCATTGCGGGGTCATCTAAGTGTTCACTACTAAGCTTTTTTATATATTTTGCTTACCAAACTTCTAACACATATTAAAACGCAAGGTCAATCAGAAGAACTGTAAAAACGGACCCTACTCAAGAAGCGGAGTCAATTAGATGTGGATCCTAAAGAATTCAAGGGAATTGTTGGAATTTAAATCCAAATTTCATATTACAAGCATCAAGTCTTTTGATTTGTCGACCCTTTGTACAACAATTCTCATCAAAAACAGATTCACATCTATTATACAAAACACTTTGGTATACAAAAATGGAAATCAGCAGATATATAAATAGGTGTTGTGTTAGGTCCATGAAGAAACCTGTATTTTTGTCAAGAAAACTCTGATTCCAATAACCAAGTATACTGAAGACGATATTATAAAGATACTGGGGTTTCTAGTAGACAACATCTTTCCGTGGTTTTTTACGGGAAATGTTTTCAACAGATTGTCGGCATATCCAATGGGTACCAATTGTGCACCTCTCTTGGCTGACATATTTTTTGTATTCATATGAAGCGGAATTTTAATACAGTCTCTGCTCTCCAAAGGAAACAAATAGGTTAGCCCTTCGGTTCAATTTTTTACTTACAGGCTTTATATCGAAGATATCGACGATGTTTTCTGTCCCATATGTATTTTCAAAATTTTATAAGTACCTCGGGCAGATGTTATGTATCCTGTTGAGCAAGAGATCAGTATGAGAACGACCGAGAGCAACACATTTGCTTCTTACCTAGATATTTACTCCTGTTCGATTGGAAAAAGACGGTTAACTTTAACTCTCTATGACAAACGACACGATTTTTCAATTTCCATATCACATACTTCTCCGTTTTCTTAAGTTATGTGTTATAGTTATATTTCCATTTTCTTCCTGTTCTATGACGTTTTCATTTCACTTATATGGTACTTATACGTTATGCCAGGGAATAGCTTCTTCTTATGCATGTTTTATTCCGACTAGCCCATAAACTATTTACACAAGGATATGTTGTTGAACGCTTGGAGTCGTCGTTTAAGAAGTTTTATGGTCGATACGGGAATCTTGTTAAACATTATTTAGTTGCACTCTCAGAGATTTTAGATAGTATTCTGGATCACGGCCACAGACAGTGACTCCATTTCACCAACCATGTTTTTCACGGAACTTGACCTCATCACCAAACTTGACATTTTTACCGAATTTGACCCATTCATCGAACTAGAAAGGTTTCCATTCAACATTTGCGATGGGTGTGGCATGCCAACAGAAGACGCTGACTCCTTCAGGACACCTGGTCTTATCCCGTTTGGAATTCGTAATTGTTCTTCATGTTGAGACCATTTGCACATCTGATTCGTCGTGTTATAATGGACTTGAGTTTTGATTACTGATTGGTACTTCTTCAATTTTACTTATTGCATGTCTGATACAGACTTCCATGTTAAAAGATGTGATAGATTTCTTGTTAAGTAATTTAAATCTTTGTTATAGTTATGTCTGATGCAGAATCCCTTGTTAAAAGTTGTTACAGATTTTTGTTATTGTGTATGTCTGATTTCCACATGTTTTTAAATTGTTTTAGTTAATATTTAGGTCTCATGTTCATGTGTAGGTCCGAGACAGACTGCCTTGTTGAACTTTATAATTATGCTACTCTGATGTACTAGATGCCTTTGTTAATGTGTAACTCTTAACCAAGACTCCTTGTTGAAAGCTTGTTATTTTGCAAATTTGACACAGGAGTCCCTTTTCTTATGTTGAATCATTTGTCAGCAGTTGTAACTGCATCATTAAATACTTAAACTTTACATACTTTAATTATTCAGACATGTTATTTCATTTACAATATATCTCATTCATTCATTTGCGTCTTTAATATGTTGGATTTGTTGAGTGATAACATAGTCTGAGTGTAGGCATGTTGTTATATCCTAATTTTATGATTCAGTATTCTTGTGGAGGTACACAACTATTCATTGCACTTTTTAAGTGATTTATTCATGTTCAGAATTTTGTCTTTTACAGTCTTGTTATTTGTTTATTACTATTTGAAATATTGTCTCATGGATATATATATATATTTGTGTGTGTGTGTGTGTGTGTGTGTGTGTGTGTGTGTGTGTGTGCTTTTAAACATCAAATAAAAAATACATTAACCATTTATGTGTTAAGTTATCATTTATTTTAAGACATGTGATTATATTCGGGGATTTCCTCATAATGGGATCGATTTCCGCAATATGCTGTTCTCAGAAGTGATGGATGCAGCCACACCTGATAAAAATCCCATTGTGCTCTGTTTATGCACTGCTTCCCTGGATCTTCCTCCAGTACCCCCATCACTTTTTGTATCTCATGGCAACACATGGGTTCACTTACAGATGGCATTTGGGAACAATGACCACATGTACACCTTGTGAAAAGAAAACAAATATTAACTAACATTTGTTCGAAAAATAGGAGTGGTGGAGAGCAATCATGAATATTGAGTGTTTCATATAGCTGAAGCAGGAAAAACATTCCTGAAAAAAAAATGTGCCATTATTGTGATATTTTCAATGAACAAGTGACAGTATCAGAGAATTGCCTGAATTCTGACTGATATACAAAAACAAAAAAGAGAGAAATACACATGTATAAACATTCTTAAATTCACTATACACACATATATAAACAATGTTTAGCACTTCTATATTATCATTAATTAACTCCAATTAATTGTACATGTACTTTGTATATGCAAAGGAATCTCATGTCAAAATAGGTTAAGTCGAAATTCTGGATATGTCAAAGTTGAGGGTCATTATAATATGTCAATTAAAAAAATACTTGACTTATATAAAGTATAAAATTAAATATCGTGAAATCATCGAATCACTTGGGCGTCTCAAGACGCAAACTCCGATTCTTTAGATTCTACAGCAGTGTAGGTTCACCGAATGCAAATGTGATAAAAATTGTTCTTTTTGGTTTGTTTATTTGTTTGACTTTGTGCAGTCATTACATCGGTAGTATAAGATGTAGCTATATAAATCTAAATTGAGAAACACTTACATACGTATAACTTCATTTTCATGTTTTCAATAAATTAAAATAGTAAATATGTTTCTGATACAATACAGTGAACCAACAATCATCATTATTTACGGTTTCACCTTCTTGGCTTGTACATTGACTCTCAACCAAATGCCCGATAGTATGATACTCGGTAAGCGGTATTAAATTCTAACGGCATTAGGCCTAGAATCGTCTAATTTCCTATCCCAGTGCAATTGAAATATAAATAAAACGATAATTGAAAATGAACATGTGGGCTTATCTTACCATCCCCTGTTCCCAAGTCGTTCCTCCTGGCTACTATCGCTATCAGCCATTGTGGGGTTTGGAACTGTATATTCCTCGTCTGAATCAACTTCTGGCTCGAACATATACGGTTGTACACCTAACTGCGAATCACCGAAATTGAATTCATCGAAACTTGAAGAACCATCAGACATATATCAAGGCCCAAACTACTCTCAATATAGCTGTGTCGCTTCATCTCTTCCGCGATTTTCCTGAGATTAATCTACTGTTGTGACATCACGACCACTGAAGCCTCGATTCCGGTCGTTCCCGTTTCTACTATAATAGGGATTGCGCGGCAGGTGAAAATTGACGACTTTGACGACCGATAACTCCGTTATAACTGTACCGATTTGGATGAAGGTTTTTGTTCTCGCCTTGTAACAATAGGATCAATCTACATACAAAAATCATCTTGCAATGGATTATTTATGAATGGGGCAATTGATGAAAAAAATCAAAATTCAGGAAAGGGGTATAACCATTGCATATGTAAATTTCCCTTATATACCCACAAATGTTCCAGATTATTCATTCAATCGATTAATATAAGTATGCAAAAATTAAGAAAAAATTGATAATAGGTTTTTTGTATACCCCAGGGTACCCTTCTTCAGTTACTTTACTTTGAGTGTTCATCAAATTTGGTAATCTAGGGTCCTATTCTAAGCAGCATCAACGTCACGACTACTTTGTCGTGGTTTTTCCCCAATATTCCAACAGTAATGATGTTGGAATTTAAATTGAGTTAATTGCCCATTCTCAGTGAATAAAACCGGTCGGCGACTTACACGTGCCTCCATCCGAATATTTAAATGGCAAGTGGCCTTGTGAATTAATGAGTTACTGATATATAAATGTAACATGTTAGGATATATATAGTGGAACCCACTTGAATTGAACTGTTACATTGAAATTCCCTTAATTTGAAATGATTCTCAATCCCCGGTTAAATTAATTTATTACCATTATAATCCCGGCCGGTAATTTTGAAAACCCTGTTTATTTGATAGGAAATTCATTCCCATTCTCTTTCCATATATCCGACATTACATTCGACAATATATGTGTTCTGTTCTGTAATTTTCATTTCTATTTTCTTTCAATACCAACACAAAGGACATAGTTAAAACAGCCATTATGTTGTTTATACATCGCTAGTTGTAATGTGCACTTGGTGCTCTTTTATCACGATATTTTTTATTATTCAATTAATGTACCTACTATAATTCGGGTAATGGATAAAGCCATTACTGACTTTTTCAATGGCAGAAGTATAATTTTTCACCTGAAACATACCTATTCTATCAGAAGCAAGTGTCTTGAGTACTATCTTAATTATGTTAAGTAGTTTATCGGTCCGTGTCGGGGAAATGTCAGTATATGAAATATAAAGGGCAACAAAACGTCTAACTTTACCTGATAAAGATGAGGAGGACAAAATAGAATTCGTCGTCTTCGTCTGTAAAAGATATTTTAAATGAAAGTATTTATCTCTATATCAGTGCATTTTTTGTAACTGGATCTAATATACAACGATTTCTTTTCTAAAAATATGTATCAGAGGTATAAAAAATTATACCAAAATGCAAAAATAATGAATTAGTCAGGCATGGTATTGAGCCAGAAAAAAATGTGGCAAACTTGCAACATACTTACAGTCCTTCCTGGCCATTTCAGAAATATGTTGTTATAACTGTTAAAGTGACTTTTAAGTACGCGTTATACCAGCGAAACTCAAAGCACAAAATGTATATCGATGAGATTTGTATAAGCCTATGTATCAAAAGGAAATATGAGTTTGGAAAACACCTGGCTATTTATAGACTGGAGTGGCAAGTGGTAGTTTTGTTGAATTGAAGACGAATGTACAATAAAACCAAATAAGTGAATATATATATATATATATATATATATATATATATATATATATATATATATATATATATATATATATATTATATATATATATATATATATAAATTTTCGGTGTATATACGAGGTAACAGCTGCGTAATTGAATCATAATTATTTTACGCACCAGAAATTTTATGTAATATTAAAAATCATGTATGTCTTTTAAAAATGACATCGACAGTGTACGTAAATAAATAAAAGCCAGCCTTTTCCAAATTGTTACAACTGTATTATACTGAGGAGACAGCTGAAAACTTAAGTCACTTTAATTGGATAAATGGTTGTGTCGAATGTACATACATTTTATTTTTTAAAAAGTAAATAGGTTTTTATTTACATGTAACCAAGATAAACAAAGTAACAGATGTATTAAGAGAGTTCAGATTTGGAAGATAATCTGGACCCCATGTATTGACAGTAAGTGATTTTGATATATCATGATACTGTAATATTCTCCCATACTTTATAAACATATTAATTCAATATTTTTTTTCATATGATGAAACAATTTATATAATTTGATTGTTAATTTAATTATATTCTTATTGTGTGCCTCCTTTAATTGTCATTTACCATTTAAATCAATATACAATTCTGTTTTAGAATGGAATCCATTCAAATGTCCATTAACGCGCATTTTAACGTCATAAACTATATAGTGTTGTAATCTCGAAATATTTACTTACTTAGATAGATAGATAGATAGATAGATAGATAGACAGATAGATAGATAGATACATACATACATACATAGATACATACATACATACATACATACATACATACATACATACATACATACATACATACATAGATACATACATACATACACACACACATACATACATACATACATACATACAGACAGACAGGCAGGCAGGCAGGCAGGCAGGCAGACACACACACACACACACACACACACACACACACACACACACACACACACACACACACACATACATACATACATACATACATACATACATACATACATACATAATTTTCCAGCATTTTGAGGCTGATAGACTCATCCTCGGTAATCGTGAAACTGACTGTAATGTGAAATTCTTTCTGATGCTTGGTAGGATGAAGGCCAGATCCCCACTAAAGTGAGTTTTTATTAGAAGCCCTCGTTATTACATTTGTCTACTTCATGTTTATCTTTCTATACGTAACTACCATAGAAATATAGGTTCTTAAGTTGCCCTTGTTTAAAACTGCATGATAAAACTGCTTAAGTATATGACGAATCGGAATGTGAAAGGTGTTTCTTTGTAGGTCAACAATGACAACACGGTTTTACTAATACAATTTGTGAGCGAAGAGTTTATACCATGAGAGTTAACATAGTATATTTAAACAAACAGATTAATGATAGAGACGAAATTGATCTTCTTTCCACGAGACGGTTCATTAGCAGTCATTTTAGTCTAATAGTTATCACCAGCAACGATATATATGTTTGTTTGTTTATTGTTGTTTAACGTCCCACTCAAGAATCTTTCACTCGTATGGAGACGTCACCAATGCCGGTGAAGGGCTTCAAATTTTGGCCTATGCCCGGCACTTACGGCCATTGAGCAGTAGGGTTCTTTTAACGTGCCAACACCTACTGTGACAACGGGACCTCCAGCTTTTACTGTCTCATCCGAAAGACAGGAGCGTATCCGGGTTGGTAACCATTTCACATACTTCCCTGCCCAATCCGAGGATCGAACACGGGTCGCATTGGTGAAAAGCAACGTTATATATATATATATATATATATATATATATATATATATATATATATATATATATTATATATAATATATAATATTATAGCTGTTACTAGCCTATATCTTGGATCTATCACGTGAAGACAAATATTGCTTGACTCTAACGAACGGAAAGGATACCTATTTGTGTTATCACTATATTTTTATGACGTTGAGCGAAGCGAATTATATGATTCCGACGCTCTATCGTTTTTCTGCAGTCTCGCAACAATACACTAAGACTTTTCATCAAAGGGTACTCAGTTTGTGTTCTTTCTATCTATGCATTTGTTTTGGCTTCTACCGTCGTATTTATAGCGGGGAAATAAAACTATAATGATAATTTTGATAATGGAATATATATATATATATATATATAATATATATATATATATATATATAAATATATATATATATATATATATACGCACAGACCACATTAGAACTTCGATGAGTCAAAGTTCAAGGGATATATGTATCCCGTACTAGCCCGAATAATGTTAATCGTTCTAATCCGCCGATCTTCGATTGCCTCGAGAAACGATAGTGAATGGAGGGCGCTGCAATTATTCGAGTTAAAGGTGAATAGGGTTAATCAACATTTGTGTTCCAAGCATATTTATATACATGACGAACCATCAAAGTCCATGTTCATAGTCCTTGTTCCGAGTTCAGTCACCTCCGCTACATTTTCTACCAATCGGTGATTAATTAATGTCCATGTCATATATTTGTTTATTTTACAATATGCAGAATTTTATAGAAAAATATGTACATACGTAACCTCTAGAATTTGCATAATAATTCATAATTTTATTTATATCTTATAGTTCAGTGTTTTTATTAACTTTAAGGAGGACGATGTCACTCGCCTCCTACAACACAATTTTTAAACTTAGATACTGAAAAAATATTTTCTTGAAAAGATAGTTATAGATAATAGAGATAAAAATCTAACTAAAGAATTATCTTTTATTTCAAAGATATTCATGAGATATGTTTGTATATAAAATCCTCAGATACCAAAGTATAAATCAATAGAATGTCCAGGACATAGATATAAATCCGGTAAAAAATGGACAAACACGGACCTCCAAAAACCAAGAGGTGGGGTCAGGTGCCATGTATGCAAAACAAAGTTACCAGATGAGTAACGCCTGGTCATTTCTTATACCTAATACTGTTATCTAATTCTTGTAATGATATTTCCATTTTAATTTTCCACATAGATATCATTGATGCATCTTGAATTTCAATTGTTTAGTTAGGAGTGACACTAGACCTACATCATTTGATTTGATTTGATTTGATTTGATTTTTTGTTTTACGCCATACTCAACAATTTTTCAGTCATATGATGGCGTCCAGTTTTTATTGATGGAGGATAAAACCCCGGTTACCCGGGTAATGACTACCGACCTTACGCAAGAACGTACATCATAACAAGAACCAACATTTCATTCAGAGTCGTGGGTTCTTGCCTTCTCTCTCAATCTCTGTCAGCATCTCAAAAGTACTCCAAAACACGCGATCAATGTAACGGCAGTATGAATAGTTAAACTAAATTATGGGAATACTTAAGAAATATATAGACCAAATATCTACAGCCTATTTAAAAATTTATACATATATATATATATATATATATTATTGTTTGTTTGTTTATTGTTGTTTAACGTCCCACTCAAGAATTTTTCACTCATATGGAGACGTCACCAAATGCCGGTGAAGGGCTTCAAATTTGGCCTATGCTCGGCACTTACGGCCATTGAGCAGTGAGGGTTCTTTAACGTGCCGACACTTACTGTGACACGGGACCTCCAGCTTTTACTGTCTCATCCGAAAGACAGGAAACCAACCTCACAATCCAGAGTCGAGCACGCTACCATAACCTTAGTGAAATAATAATCTGACAATATAAATCAACACCATATTTACTTCAAGGTGTGTGTGTATATATATATATATATATATTATATATATATTATATATATATATATATATATATATATATATATATATATATATATATATATATATATATATATATATATAGCGTGAAATATGTTAAAATGTTTTCTAGGGTATATTTTTATATTTTACAAGTATCTTGAAAAATTGAGAAACGGGCTAGTACCAACAACTTTGCACGATAGATTGATCAAGGACTCTTAGTATACATTTATATATATTTTTCAGATCAATTCCAATGGAATAAAATAGAACGAGTACTGGATTAAATCGACATAAGGTTTCCGGAATATACAATGGATTTAAGCAGATATCAAGCGCAGTGTCCAGTTCCCACTTGCGAAAATCACAATGACGAGGAACTTGATATTTATTGTAATACATGTAAAACACCAATCTGCCTTAGCTGCACGAAAGTTGATTCTGATCACGCGAATCACGAGTATGATAAAATTGCCAGAATTGTCCGAAGTTTTTCTCATGAGATCTCGACTACTCTTAATGATAAAACTCGAAATCTACTTTCAAAACTCCGTCTTGATCTAGAAATAAACAAAAGGACAGAGGAAATCAATAATCTGAATTTGGCAAAAAGTATCTCGAGAATTAACGGGCAAAAAGAGGCGCTTCAATCCTTTGTACACGATTTGGCTAATGAAATGATAAACACTTTGAAAACAAGAAACGAAGAAAAGCAACAATATGTTAAGAAAGCTATTACAGAATTGACGGAACAAATAACAGAACTAGAGGGAGCTTTTAATTTCTTTCAAGAGTCTTCACAAACACTCTCAAATTACAATCTATTACGACTGAAAACCGATTACGAAGACAAACTAAACGAGTACGAAGAGGACCGATATACATCTACACAAAACGATAACGATAATTTTTACGTCGAAGGGGAGATAATTGAGGACGAGTTGAGGCCAATGCTAGGTACCTTAATACAAAATGACCCGTCTAAAGTCAAGGCCACCGAGAAAGGGAGATTTACTCATTGTGAAGAAAATATCAAATGCGTTATTCCCGTCTCTTGTGATAATTGGTGGATAACTCCTGTGGATTCTCGTAAAATACATCTGGTTAATAAACATGGGAGTGTGGTCGAGGAAAAGAAAATTAATGATTGGTGTACCGTGATGGACGTATCAGAAGATGGTAGTATGTTTTACACTTGTTATGGACGTAGCGTTATCAACAAAGTACACCAAAATGGTCATATAAGCACCTTTGTGAATACGAAACCTTTAAAACCACTAGCAATTAGCTTTGCATTGGATGGTGATATTCTGGTCTCTTTAGCAGACGATCAAAAGTTTGAAATTTACGAAGACAGCAGGCGACTTGTTCAAATTATGACAAAGAATGGCGGAGTGAAACAAACCTACGAATTTCAACCAGATAGCACAAAGAGGCACTTTGTTTGTCCCAAGAGAGTTCGACAGAATTATAACGGAGATATATGCGCCATTGATGTCACAGGCAAGACGACTGGACGGCTTTGTATTTTGGGAGTTGATGGAAGGATGAAAGTGGTCTACGATGGACAAAATCTCAGAAAAAAATTTCTACCGAAAGACTTATGTTTTGATATTACAAGTAACATAATTATCAGTGATATGAACAACCATACCGTACATCTCTTAGATCCAATGGGAAAGTTTGTCAAATTTCTTATCGTTGATGAAAGTTTGAGATATCCATTATCAATAGGTTTGCACAGATCTTCCTTGTGGATTGGGTGTGATAGCGGAGAGGTAAAGGTGTTTGAATACGAATACCTCTAACGTTGAACAAAAAAACCAAATTCAAACACATATTTTGCCTGATCAACTTTTCAACAACCTGAAATGTTTCATATATTTATGTGTGAAGCAATGTCCATTAATTACGCTTCTGATAATGTCCGTTTATAAGAAGCACACAATAATGGACTTTCATAAGAAATTGTCAGCTACGAAAATGTGACGAGGATACACTCCTCAAGTGTTTCACTGGACTTGACTGTGGACTCACGGCGGGTGTGACCGGTCGACAGGGGATGCTTACTCCTCCATGGCACCTGATCCCACCTCTTGGTTTCCAGAGGTCCGTGTTTGTCCATTTTGTATCGGATTTGTGTCTATGTCCTGGACATTCTATTGATTTACACTTTGGTATCTGAGGATTTTATACTACTACAAACTGATTGTCAGATGGATTTGGTAATTCCTATATATTGATTAAAATGAAATATTTTAATCAATAGAAACATTTTGTGATTGACACAAAATGATATGTCAACTTTTACTAACTTAGAGGAACTGTCCTGACCGAGTTGTTAGAACATTTGTACCACAAAGTTTCTCACCTCTGGTTAGCGCAGGTTCGAGCCCCTTTTAAACCTAAGCTGATATTTGTAAAAAAAAAATAAAAAAAAAAATAATAAAAAAAACAAGATTTGCCTGTTGGCCGATGGTCTCTTCCCGTGCACGTTATAATGGAGTTCTTTCCTCTGCCGTAAAAAAAACTGGTCACCACCATATGAATTTTTAGTGTGGTGTGAAACACATTCAAAATTCAAAAACAAAACGATATTAGATGAAAGAACACATAGATAACGTCTTCAAATAAAATGAATACAGTTTCCTAACCATTCTTTAATGTTGAATTTATTGATGTGTACCATCTGCCATTAAGGTTTTTATACACATATACTGGATTGTTATAAGTTATATATAAAAGTATTAGTATAAGATTCGAGTTGATCAATTTGAAGTTTTTTGTATATTAGTAGCCTATAAATGTAAATATGGAAGTGAGTGACAATGATATTAATATTTCAAAAGTTATTTATGTTATGACTGTAATATTACTCATATTTTGGAAATGATTGAGCATCAGTTTCGGTAAGACTTTTACATACACTTACTGATAGGACTGTCATTGATAGACTCGATATCGATATACAAATAGATTCGATACGATAATTGATATACTTTAAAAGTATCGATACATTTGCATATTCATGCATTTCACTTGATGTATTTTCTTTTACAATTTCAATTTTTTTTCATTTGTTTTAGTTCATGTTATTAAACTATGTTATACATTTTTTCTCATTGCTCATTTTGTTCAAATAAATGATATTTTCCTTTCAGTGATTGCTTTTTTCGTCTTCAGATGGTCAAATATGCAATAAAACAACTAAATATTACAATAAATCTATTTTAATGGCATTCATATAAGTACCAAACTTTTCGATTTATCAATATACCGATACTTTTAACTTATCAATATAGAATTTCTCATCAATGACAGCACTACTTACTGATCGATTTCAACATATTTCATGTCATTTTTTTAATTTCCAAATATGTATCAACATAAGTAGATTAGGGAAATGGATTATCACAGACAAAATTTAACTGGTCAACCCTTTTGCTCACATTCATTTTCACACAAATAAATAAACAACATGGTCTACCAGGGCTCATCCTGTACTCAGAAAACTTTGAACCAAAAAGTAGCCAGCCAAGATATTTTTGGCCAATTACCAATTATGTTATCAATTTTACGTAACATGGTTATGAAAAATGAAAACCAAAATAAATATAAATGTACATGCGCCATATTGTGGCTCACTAGTTACACATCTGGAGGTTTAATTGTGAGAACATTTCGGAACAATTCTGTTTTTATCAGTTAAACTCTTGTAACTGCATTGTTAAACCTACCGGTAATTGTCTGTGATCATGCTATATATTTCTGTTTTGAATGACAGCAGTACTAGTAGGATTCATAGAAATCTTGCATCAACCATGACCAACAACAATTAGCTTGAAAATTAGCTTAATTTGAGTCCCTTAGGGTATACATAAACGTAGTACCTGGTATTTCGGTACCAGCTGTTCATATTACACTTAAGTAGTATTTGGCACTGTTGACACATGAGGGATATCCTTTGGAGAAGCAAGTGATATTTCCGACTCTTTTTCGTGTGCAGTGCTCATACTAGATAGGCAGGAAAGAATCGTATCGTATAGGAAACAATCATAATGTTTTGTGATACGAACTTCCGAAAAAATATACGAATTAGGAGAAAAACCAGACATGAAGTATTGACTCAAAAATTATTTTCACACTGCATGCTTATGATAATTAATGTTGAAGGGAATAAAAACATGATTTTTCCTATTTCTCAGTGGAAAATTCATTTTACGACCTGGCCCCAGGATGATGAAGCGATTGTTATCTAAAACAAATTCTTCCTGTTGTTTAAGTTTGATTTAAAATAGAAACTTTTATATGCAATGGTAAAATAAAATATTTCATATAGCAAAAACGTTTTTTTTATTTATTTTGGTAAAATGTTTTATCTATTATGGTTGGTACAATGGCCTTGTTTGCGATTACTACGTTTCACTAAATGAAATGTTGGGATACTTGTCTGTTGGTTTCAGGATTTAGGACACGCAAATTTTACGGTTGGAACATAACAGACTTGTTTGCCACTACTCTATTTCACCAAGTGAAATGTCGAGTTACCCGTTAGATGGCGGTTGTTGAGACGTCTGTACCATTTATGACGAGGATTCGTTCCTCGCGTATTTCATTTTAATTTGACTGTGGACTCACGGCGTGTGTGGCCGGGCGACAGGGGAAGCTTATTCCTCCATCGCACCTGATCCCACAACTTGATTACAAAAGATCCGTGTTTGTCCATTTTTACCAGTTTTGTACCCATATCCTGATGATTTACACCTTGGTAACCGAGACTTCTTATGAATAAATAAAGTTTGAAAGTATTGATGAATCAATTACACCAACAGAATAAAAAAAGGTAATATTATTACTTGGGATTTTTCAGTACTTTGATTTTTATTAATCGTTACTATGTTATGATTTATCCAAAATCGAAACCATTGAAATTTTGTAAGTTTAGTATTTAAAGGATATTGTTCCATCTTGTTTGTGCAACAGGTATATTTTCATTTCTTGTAAAAATTTGGAACATTTCTTTTCAGACTGAAAGTATATTTTAAACTGTGGTGACTGTCATGGACCCGTCAACTTTTTATATTTTGACGAAATTAACTTTTAACGCCGATCTCACAGATGCAATTAAGCCATTGTACTGTAAAAATGTGTTTGAATTTCAAACTTTCATTAAACTCATTAACCTTCAGCCAATTTTACGGTCAGTATAATAGTTTTGTTTGTGATTACTCCGTTTCACGAATTGAAATATGTTCAGTTGCCTTCTCGTTGGTGGTTGTTGAGAAGTCTCTACCAATTGTGACGAGGATTTGTTCCTCACGTATTTCATTTGGATTTGAGTGTGGACTAACGGCAGGTGTGATCGGATGACACGGGGTGATTACTCCTACATGGCACTTGATCCCACTTCTTGGTTTCCAGAGGTCCATGTTTGTCCATGTTTATACCAGGTTTGCGTCTATATCCTGGACATCCTAAACTTTGGCATCTGATATTTTTCATATTTCTTTTACAATACCATTAATGTAACAATCCTTTTTGAAACCATTCCCTACAGTTTTTTATTCATTTACATTTTGCTATTGAGCCACACTAGGCTTTTAATGACATAATATCCAGCAGCAGCAATGTGTTGATATTTTTAGTTATGACGTAACATGAATGAAATACATCTTGGTTTGCTGATTGACAATGCATTTTAAATATATTCATCTCCACATTTCAGAAATACATTTATATCCAATTGCATTTACAGTAAACATAGCCATTTTCCTCTTGTTTTATGATTTGCCAAGTTGTTTTAAGATTATAGATATAAGCTCTAATATCAAACACTTTTAAACCACCTTCATAATGTCTTTTGTGAATACCTTCCTTTTAATTTTCCCCTTTGACCCATTCCATAAAATGTCATATAGGATTTTATTTTTAGAGTTTTCATAATTTTTTCTAAGGGATGTGGAAGTGCCTGAATGAATGTGGTTAAACTGTGATATTACTTTTTACTACTGTTATTTTCCCCAATCTGAGTTAGATTACGTTTCTTCCAATTTTTCACAATCAGCTGTATTTTCAAATATTTTTTCTCAAAATTAATATTCGTTATTTTGTTAATGTTTATATCAAAGTTTATTCCTAGTATGTACAATTGTTTATTTTTCTATTGTATTCCACTCTTATAATGACTTTACATAGTTCTTTGCTTCCTATCCATATTACTATAGTTTTATCAGTATTTGCTTTCAATCCTGGTAATTGTTTAAAGTTATCAAATTCATTTAAAGTTTCTTGGAGGGATCTCCTAAATCATTTAGTATAATAGATGTATCATCTGCATAAATGCGTAATAACGATAGTTTTATAGTCGCTTTAAGGTAAGAGGGGACCTCTTTATTTATGAGATGGATTTTGAAAGATCCACCCCAGATAAACAGATTTAATATTTTATAAAAAAATCTAGTGCCTAATTGCTGTTCCAAAATTAAGATATTTTAAAAAATTTTGCATAAATTTCCAATAAACAGAATCAAATCCTTTTCGAAGTCTATGAATAGTAATTAACCTTTTCTGTATAGCTCACTATGTCATAAATTAGTCTAGTGTTCTCACCAATTTATCTGCTGGCAAATGATCCTCTTTGATCTTTATTTATTTTTTTGCCAGACAAAAATTGAATTCATTTACCGATAACCTCTGATTCTATATTGTGAACAGTTTGGCCTCCAGTTTTTTAAAAATTGTTTTGGTTCTTTCCTTCTTAACCTATTCAACTCTAAAGACAGTAATACACTGGTCTAAACAATGAAAAGGAGTATTCTATAAAGATATTTAGGGGTGAAAGGGTTAATTCCAATAAAAAATTGATCGCTGATACTGAAATTGGAAATATTCATTATCAATTTGTCTAATTATAGACAGGGATACAACAATGCTTCAAAATTTGGTTTTTTACTTTATCAATATATTCTTTGTCATACTAATGGGAATTATTCAGTTTCCATAATCCTTTACCATGTTTAAAGATTTTAAAGAATGAATTGATTAAAACCGTAGAATGGTCTGAATAAAGGCTTGATTCAATGTTTGATTTTTGTGAACTCACAGGTAAATTTTCCGATACATGTATAAAGAAATAGTCAAGCCTAGCTTGTTTTAGTGGATGTTTTAACTCATCCGCCCCTAAAGACACATTTGGACTAGCCTAAGTCATTAATTTACAGAAAGGTCCATTGTTTCTCAGGGACTAATGAATTAATTAAGACTTAACATGTTCAAACACAAATTAAAATCTCCGCAAATTATAAATGATACATTTTTATACATTTTAACTCACCGCCACTCCCATGGACTGTTATAACAATTTGTAAGTTGAGATTTCCATCCATAATATTATTTATTTGCAAGACACTAACATAGCTCAGATAAATGTTGCAGCACATGGGCCTCTTGTTTAAAATTTAAAGCATTTTTAAAATGAAGTCTTTAAAAATTTTAATTTATTTCAATGAAAGTTTATTTCTTTGGTAGATCATAATTCAAGTTTTGATAATCACATCTAGTAAGGTAAATGTAAAGTAAATTGTTTTCCTTAGCGTATTATCTGTTATGGGTGTATAGAAATTTTGTTGTACATAATTTTTGTTGAGGATAAAATTTTGTAATTTCCACGGGTTACCAAAATCAATGAAAATAAAGGAATTTGTAATGAAACGCAGAACAGTTTCATTAAGTGTTAACACTTCAATGAAAATTTTAGCTGCTACAATATTGTTTTTAAAAGGAAAAACAAACATTTTAACCAGCAAATATAAATGATTTTACAGTAAAAATGTATAGATAAGATTGCAAGATGGTCTTAGTCATTGGTTTACAGAAGAGTCACATAATTATCAAGTATATGTAGCCCTACTTGGACAGTATCACTTTTTTAGTCCGATTCTGAGTCACAGAAGAACTTGGGTGAGTTAACTTCAATGAGTTAAGTTTTTCAATGTTTTGAACTGATTTTTAATTTATAATTCAAACTTTTATGAGTCAAATTTATCGATGCTACAGGGCCCATTCATGTAAAATCATTGAAAATTCAAAAAAAGATTTCAAGGTAAAAATTTACAAGTGTTTGAAAGAACGCCATGACAATTCTTGTCCTTCTCATAAACACTCAATGTTTGAACATTATTCTAACCATAATCTATGATTAATTATTCAATAACTAACCAAGAGGTATAAAATGCTTTAAACATAAAATACACATGTAGGCGGTATGTTTTGTGGCATAATTATACAGCTTTTTAAAAAGACTAAAAACGTTTTATAAAATGTTGATACATTACCAAAGTCAGTAATTTATAGATATAATATGTATAATGTATATAAGGAGCTATATTCTTGATACTAGAAAATTAGTTTAAGTACATTAAATAAGACGAATGACTTAGGACATACATCGGGACACATGTACCAGACTACATTTACACTGTCCCAATTGTTGTATAGCCAATACAAACCAACAGAAAAAGAAGTGTTGGTCTCCTAAAAAAACCTATACTACTAAAATGACAAGTTTTCGACAGCAAAAGGATTACAAATGCTATGAAATACTATAGGGCAACAGATACCCTGGCGACAGCATCCATTTAACCTGAGGTGAACAGGGAAAGCAGGCATTTTCGCTGTTAAAAATTACTTAGGTCGACTACAGACTACTTAAGTATCTGATCACTTGAGAAAGAAATATGTCTGAGAATTTCTTTATGGTCCACAACTTTACGCAGCTTGAGCAAAATCTTGAAGTTGAGTTTTATGGCCATGGGCCCAGATTTTTCAAACCTTTCTATGCGGTCCCTTGGTCTTACTGTAGTAATAAAGAAAACAATCAGGATTCACAGGTATCAATTTCAACACAGACACACCTGCTCTCACTAAGGTATGGTAAAGAGAAATAATGTCACTTGGATGTAACAGATTGTTAACTTATCAACCTATGAAAAAAATGGACTCTTCAGTAAATCAATGACTAAGACAAGTCCAAAAGTATTTTTAGGGGTGAATGAGAAACCTTTTCACCTTCACACATGAATCCCAATTGTATCATGTTTTTACACATGTACTGGTGCTAAATGTATTTAGTGACCATGTTCATACAAAATACTGAATGTAATTTCCAGATGCCAAGTGTTTTTTCACAATATTTTGAGATATATCAGACCATTTATATACATTGATATAAAAAAAAATTTAAAGATAGAAATTTAGGGACAAGGGGAGTCAATGTTGTATAAATATGTCATAAAATCTGTAACAGCCAATCCACTTTGATGTAACCATAATTTCATTTTGACTCATCCAGTTTACAAATGATAAGATTCCATATTGCATGTGTATGTATGTAAACATGTTTTTTTATAGATACATGTACATATATATGAAAAATGCTAAACATCATTATATCAAATATATCAGTCTTTTGCCACCATACAGCAAATCTGATTAAATTTTATAGAATTAACAGTTGTTATATCTGACAGGGTCAGTTAAATGTTGAAAAATGAATTGTCCTTAGACACCTTCAGCTTGTACCAATGTTTAAAAACTTTCCTGGAATCAATAAGACTAACTTTTTGGGGTGTTTCTTTAATATGAGACTTATTGTCATTCAGTAAGGGATTTTGGAAGTGCTGTGGTAATGCGATGACTTCGAGGCTAGATAGTATGATTTTATAGATCAGAAGAAAACTTATTCATCACAAAGGACAAGTAACAAATCCTTATCCCCATTCCATTTTCACTCCTCCAGGACAAGTGAACGAGGACAATTTCTTGCTCTGTGTCTGTAAAAATGTTTGCTATACAATTAACTACACATTTTTCTCATAACATACAACAGGAACAAAATAAATGATCTAATCTAAATTATCCGGTTGAATTTGTTCATAGTTCTTCACTTTCTGGGCAAATGTAGGTGGAGGTTCAATGTTAAGCCGCTGCCTCAGTTCCTCTAAATCATCCTCCCAGTGGTTTTCCCAATAGACAGCCATTAAGAATTTAGCATTATTTCCAGTCCTTATTGCCCAAGGGAGATAATCACTAATGTATCTTTGACTGTGTCTGTAAAAAAAAAAAAAAAATACGATTCATTGTGATTATGATGTAGTTTAGCTGCCTGCAGATAAGCATTTATTAACTTTGGTTATATAATGGTGTTCCCACTGCTTTTTCAGAACAGGGGTTTTTGTACCCCATGGGTAACAAAATAGGGGTACAAGGATACAATAAGGGGTACACAAATATAAAATTAAAGCTTAAAAAATCTAAAAAAAAAGTTTTATTTTTCTCATCTTGTTCCCCATTAACAGACATTGGATCTGATGTAGAAATTGTGACACCATGTGTGGATTATAGATTGTGATCAACATCTATTATTGACAACTTTTTTTTTATCCATGTAAAGGGCTTGAATGTTACGATAGCACTGGGATTCAAGAGTATTTATACCCTGTGTCAAAAATTGCATAGTCAAATTCTGTAAAGATTTCAAATCTTTCTACAGTCATGACACTGCAAGCTGTGGTCACTGGAACATGACCTTCAACTGATACCAATCATGCCGCATTTTTTGAAGTTGGGAAAGTCTTGGAATAGTGTTATACTTATATTAGTTATACACTACATTTGGAGGATGAATTGTTTTATAATCACTGACATCGTTTACAATTAGTAAGGATGGGCCACGGGGAATCCATATCGCTGTAGTGTTACCATCATAATCACAATGTAAATGGTAATGTGATAGGCATTTACTATGTATGAATGCACATGTTTTGTTTTGTATTTGTGCATGTTTCGTAATGAAACTGCGCAATTCACATAGGTTTTTGTGTGCAAGGGAACACTCTATAAGATGCCACATTTAGCTGACACGAATGTATGAAAAACAAATTCTAAAACCTGTTCCTGTATTTATTTAGTGTATATAACACTTTCTCTGATGGTTCACAGACTTTTCCTTCTTTTTTACAGGGAATGATTTGACCCCTACAGTGTTGACAAGCTACAGGCGATATGATGTCACAATAACATTTACGACGTAGAACTTCTGTGGGTCACAGAATGCAGTACATAGTTATGTCAGACTTTACTTAGATTTACGTAGATCTACATAGATATTTAAGACGTGAGAGAGAAATAATCAACCCCTACCTTGAGGGTATGACAAAGGAATCTAAATCCTCAGGATAAGATTCTTGGCAAGCCTGGGGATTGTCATTCAAGACTCTTACCCTCAGAATGAGATTCCTTTGTCATACCTTCAAGGTTGGGCTTGATTCTATTATTCTTCAACATAGGACATACAATATACAATAGAAAAGAGCATACCATTAGAACACTTGGTGGAGAAAGGGTTCACATCTCAGATTTTGTACAAACATAATGTGTTTCAAGTGTTTGTTTGTTTTATCTCCTGCTACGAATTGTTCATTTGAATAGAGAATCTACGGGCTGTAGGTGAAGTGCCACAAATTTTGACTTGTGCTATGGACTGAAGCCACTTATATTCATTTCACACCACTTGTACCAATGTAGAATTTGGTTTTAGATTTCAATATACATATACACGCAGCTTATAACTGTGAAAATTTGCGGTGACATGTTCAAATTAGATTATCCAACCGAGTCATGACAAATAACCATTGCACACAATGGTACAGGAACAATGGATGGGGAAAGTTGATTAAACATGTCATACTTTTAGTCCTCAAAATTTATTGTCAGCAACATTATTTTATCTCAAAAACAATAAAATTTAAACCCCACAAAAATATCCGATTCTAGAGCATGTATATTTACTTTGGTCCCAATCTCAGCGGTCCAAAGAAAGCCCCTAGGGCACACATTGGCAGTCCAGTCTGTAGAGCTTCCACCCATTTGACAGCTACCTCTCCCAACATATGCGGTGGCATGCCAAGGATAGAATGAAACAGGTCATGAACTTGTCGATATCGCAGCATAACATATTTCAAATCTGGGTCATCTACAAAATGAACCGGAAGTCGAGCATCTGGTGAAAAACCCTGTCAACAAAAAAGAGAATGTATATGAATGAAAAACTGTTGTGGAGTATAAATCGAAAGACTCAAAGTTCTGAAAGGCAAGACCTTTGTCAAATCTTAATTGGTGAATTTATATATGAATATATAGCTGTATGTACATGCAGTTACTGTTTAACCTGGGAATATACATCTTTGATCCACTTTTGTTTGTTTGTTTGTTTATTATTGTTTAATGTCCCACTCAAGAATCTTTCACTCATATTGAGACATCACCAAATGCCGGTGAAGAATCAGTCAAGGAAAAATTCATGTTATATGAATAAAAAGGAAACGATGATTGATTCCAGTTTCTAAATAATGCGAATTAATATGGGTATCAATGTCAAAATCGGCAAAGCTGAACTGAGGGAATTCCCCTTTTCAACAGGTGTCCTATATCACATGACTACAATAATTCATCACAGCATTTTTGACTGTTTTCATTGTTGAATTTTAGTTTCAATGAGATTTCAACTTAAAAAAAACAATGTCCTAGTTCAGGAATTATAAGGCAAGATATATAGTTTTGGAGACTATGTGGAATGTATGCCCACTTTTTTCCCAATCTGACACAAATTCACGTTTAAATTCCCATTTGTGTCGCTAATGCCATTTTCCCAAAATTGGCAGAATTAAGACTGCTTCCCCGATAATACTTTCATATATAGTTTTGAAGACTGCAATAATAAAAAAATATCTCGGTGAATATAAAAAATAAAAAAGAAGAAGTACCACCATAATTTTACCACAAATACAATTTATATATTGATACACACATTTTTACTCAAGAATTTCCAATATTTTTTTCCAAATGTTCCATCTGGTAAACTTCCAAGGTAATCAACAGACAACGTATTGGTGTTTATAAGTGGCTGCTCTCTGAAATTATAAATGATGTTTTTCATCAAACTGGAGTTTATGTAATTCTACTCTAAAATCATAGAAAATTAACCCAATCACTGCGAAAGACACATTCAGAAAAAGTCTAAAGTCATTCATCTACAGAAGAGTCCAATATTTTTCAGGGGTGGATGACTTAAAGAAAAAAGTATATTATTAAGTGCTTCATTTCTGAAATTTTCTAATTTTACCACTTGTACTTGATATACAATAAGAAATAAATGCTATAGAGGCAAGCATAAAAAGTCTTATATTCCTGTACATTTTGTGAAAATCAGGTCAGGTCCAGTGTAGTTTTCATATATGAATAGTAATTTACCGTAGGTTGAATTAACCCTTTCAATACTGCAACATCACAGATGTATAGTGACGTTATACGCTGTAGCATTTTACTGCATTTTCTGCAGTCTGCTCACTGTAGCATATTTTCATCATGATGTTGTTTTGCTGTGTAGTCTAATTATTAATTTATGTATGTGGAATGGATAAATTTGTGATCTTTTTTTAATAATGTACAAATGGAACTTTTGAATGAAAAACTTGAATAAATCAATACATTCTAAATATATGCATAGATTTTATTGTATGCACTATTTTCCGTTGCATTTCATATAAAAAATTGCATATATACTCATCCTGAAAAAGGAGATGAAGATGATCACTTGTGACTTGATCAAATATACAAATTGTAAGTTGTACCAACAATTTCAGTTGTAAATTTGTTAAATTTTCACAAAATATATAGGAATTTAAGGTCTTATATAGTTCTTTATAATCTGGACAAATTTTTCACGTATTTTGATAAACTTGAACATATTATCATTCAATTTGGAATTCTAAACGGATTTTACACCACACTCAACAATTTTTCAATTATATGGAGGCGGCCAGTTTTTAATGGTGGAGGAGAGAACCCAGTTACAATATACCTGGGACCCGGAAAGAGACCACCGGAAAGTAAAATGGCAAACATTCTCCAAAAATTCAGCTTAGGTTCCAGTGGGGCTTGACCCTGCACTGACCAGAAGCGAGAAACTTGACAGTTCAAAGCGTGACGCTTGACCACTAGATAACAGAGGCCCCAACACTGACCAGAAGCGAGAAACTTGACAGTTCAAAGCGTGTCGCTTAACCACTAGATAACAGAGGCCCCAACACTGACCAGAAGCGAGAAACTTGACAGTTCAAAGCGTGTCGCTTAACCACTAGATAACAGAGGCCCCAACACTGACCAGAAGCGAGAAACTTGACAGTTCAAAGCGTGACGCTTGACCACTAGATAACAGAGGCCCCAACACTGACCAGAAGCGAGAAACTTGACAGTTCAAAGCGTGTCGCTTAACCACTAGATAACAGAGGCCCCAACACTGACCAGAAGCGAGAAACTTGACAGTTCAAAGCGTGACGCTTAACCACTAGATAACAGAGGCCCCAACACTGACCAGAAGCGAGAAACTTGACAGTTCAAAGTGTGACGCTTAACCACTAGATAACAGAGGCCCCAACACTGACCAGAAGCGAGAAACTTGACAGTTCAAAGCGTGACGTTTAACCACTTGGCCACGAGGATAACACTCAAATCATATATTACTAGGTGAAGCGTCTGTATGATCAATTTAACTTTTCTTTATTTAAAAGTCTTTCTTACTGATCAATAAACATGCAAGAATTAGTATTCAAGCACTCTGATGAAATAAATCAATCATCTTGCATTCAAGTGGCATTAGTTGTGTTTTTTTTTTAAATAAAAACAATATTTTCCTTTTTTACTAGTTAAATTGATATACGATGACAAAGGAGAGATATACATAGACATAAACATTTTTAAATCCCTACGTATTTTGAGAAAAAATTGTTTGAAAAATCAAGGTTTGACATTTTTGCACTTGCAATTAATTAACTCAACCTTACTTTTTGTGCATGAACACCACTATGAACTTGACCAGCTATTATTTTCACAAAATATATAGGAATATCAGATTTTTTTTTTGCCTGTGTATACCTCTTATTTATTATTGTACATCAAGTACAAGTAGTAAAAGTAGAAAGAATCGAAATATTATTTGGTCAACACGGCTAATGCCCCCTTACATTTGAAGCACTTGTCAAGGGTATATTTATTTTTAAGCACTTTTCAAGGACTAATGATATAGTCAAGCACTTCACAAGTTCTGTGTGAACCCTGGCAGGTTAATATCAACTCTAGTATTTACTTCAGAATTTGCTGTCCTACTGGATCCCTAAGCATTTTCTCCCTCATTGACTTTAAAGCCCAGTGACCAGATGTCTCTCCTAAGGTTGCAATCATATCTACAAAACAGAAAAAGTGAATAACTTTGCATTATCTGATACAGGTAGAGCTAATCATAATATCGCCAAATTCGTCAATATGTTGTATATGAAAACTTCATGTAGTACGCAAAGATGAAAAAGAAAGGTGTAAGCAGGGAAAGAGACAGATGCATAAAGGCAAAGAGGCAGATATACACAGAAGGTAAAGAAAGGTATAAACTGTACATAAAGACAGAGACAGGGAAGAGACAGATATACACAGAAGATAAAGAAAGGTATAAACTGTACACAAAGACAGAGACAGGGAAGAGACATGTACACAGAAGATAAAGAAAGGTATAAACTGTACACAAAGAGAGAGACAGGCAAGAGACAGATGTACACAGAAGATAAAGAAAGGTATAAACTGTACACAAAGACAGAGACAGGCAAGAGACAGATGTACACAGAAGATAAAGAAAGGTATAAACTGTACACAAAGACAGACAGGAAAGAGACAGATATACACAGAAGATAAAGAAAGGTATAAACTGTACACAAAGACAGAGACAGGCAAGAGACAGATGTACACAGAAGATAAAGAAAGATATAAACTGTACACAAAGACAGAGACAAGAAAGAGACATATGTACACAGAAGATAAAGAAAGGTATAAACTGTACACAAAGACAGAGACAGGCAAGAGACAGATGTACACAGAAGATAAAAAAGGTATAAACTGTACACAAAGACAGAGACAGGAAAGAGACAGATGTTCACAAGATAAAGAAAGGTATAAACTGTACACAAAGACAGAGACAGGGAAGAGACATATGTACACAGAAGGTAAAGAAAGGTATAAACTGTACACAAAGACAGAGACAGGGAAGAAACAGATGTGCACAGGGGGGAGAGACAGGTTTACACTAAAGAGACAGGTGTAAATTAAGGTGAGTATAGATGAAGTTAGAGGAAGAAACAAGTGTACAACAATAAAGGTAGGAAAAGAAAATCCATAATAGATAATACAGAAAATTATATACAGTCAGAGGTAGAGATTGACATAGAGGTGAACACAGAGGAAAATAATGTGTACACAGAAGAAAAGAAAATTTACATAGATGCACAGAAAGGTTTACACTGAGGTAGATATTGGTGTAAACACAGATAGCGAATTCTATACACAGAGTAAGAGGCAGGAGTAAATAGTAAAAAAACAGATACCTATACAAAAATGAAGATAAAAGTATACACAGACGAAATGAAAATTCACATAGATCAGATGAACAGAAAGATACACATAGAGGTAGAGATCAGTGAACACAAAGGTAGAGATGGGGAGACAGTAATACACATAGGGGACAAGTGAACATTGAGGAGGACAAAGGGGTATACACAGAAAGAGACTGTTGTTATATGTTGAAAGTTGGAGAATGGTGTACATGTACATAGAGGAGATGCTTGTACATAGAGTAGATGGGTGTTCATAGAAGAGTTGGGTGTTCATAGAAGAGATGGGTAAAAATTGAAGAGAAGGGTGTACATAGAGGAGTTGGGTGTACCTAGATGAGATGGATATACATAGATGAGATGGGTGTACACAAAGGAGATGGGTGTACACAAAGGAGATGGGTGTACTTAGAAAACATGGATGTTGAGGAGACCGGTGTACATGAGGAGCTGGGTGTTCATAGAGGAGATGGGTGTACATAAAGGAGATTGGTATACATAGAGGAGTTGGGTGTTCATAGAGGATTTTGGTGTACATAGAGAACATAAAGGTACATAGAGGATTTGGGTGTATCAAGATGAGATGGATATACATAGAGGAGATGGGTGTACACAAAGGAGATGGGTGTACTTAGAAATCATGGATGTAAAGGAGACTGGTGTACATGAGGAGCTGGGTGTTCATAGAGGAGTTGGGTGTACATAGAGGAGATGGGTGTACATAGAGGAGATGGGTGTTCATGGAGGATTTTGGTGTACCTAGAGGAGATAGGTGTACATAGAGGAGATGGGTGTATATAGAGGAGATGAGTGTAGATAGAGGAGATGGGTGCACATAGAGGAGATGGGTGTATATAGAGGAGATGGGTGTACATAGAGGAGATGGGTGTTCATAGAGGATTTTGGTGTACCTAGAGGAGATGGGTGTACATAGAGGAGATGGGTGTATATAGAGGAGATGGGTGTACATAGAGGAGATGGGTGTATATAGAGGAGATGGGTATACATAGAGGAGTTGGGTGTTCATAGAGGATTTTGGTGCACATAAAAGATAAAGGTACATAGAGGGGTTGGGTGTACCTAAATGAGATGGATATACATAGAGAAGATGGGTGTACACAAAGGAGATGGGTGTACTTAGAAATCATAGATGTAGAGGAGACTGGTGTACATAAAGGAGTTGGGTGTACATAGAGGAGATGGGTGTACATAGAGGAGATGGGTGTATATAGAGGAGATGGGTGTACATAGAGGAGGTGGGTGTTCATGGAGGATTTTGGTGTACCTAGAGGAGATAGGTGTACATAGAGGAGATGGGTGTATATAGAGGAGATGGGTGTACATAGAGGAGATTGGTGCACATAGAGGAGATGGGTGTATATGGAGGAGATGGGTGTACATAGAGGAGATGGGTGTTCATAGAGGATTTTGGTGTACCTAGAGGAGATGGGTGTACATAGAGGAGATGGGTGTATATAGAGGAGATGGGTGTACATAGAGGAGATGGGTGTACATAGTGGAGATGGGTGTTCATAGAGGATTTTGGTGTACCTAGAGGAGATGGGTGTTCATAGAGGATTTTGGTGTACCTAGAGGAGATGGGTGTTCATAGAGGATTTTGGTGTACCTAGAGGAGATAGGTGTACATAGAGGAGATGAGTGTACATAGAGGAGATGGGTGTATATAGAAGAGATGGGTGTACATAGTGGAGATGGGTGTTCATAGAGGATTTTGGTGTACCTAGAGGAGATGGGTGTACATAGAGGATATGGGTGTATATAGAGGAGATGGGTGTACATAAAGGAGATGGGTGTTCATGGAGGATTTTGGTGTACCTAGAGGAGATAGGTGTACATAGAGGAGATGGGTGTATATAGAGGAGATGGGTGTACATAGAGGAGATGGGTGTACATAGACAACAGACAAAAGACAATCGCATAGGTCATCCTGAGCCTTTGACTCAGCTGACCTAAATATAGATATACTTAGAGGAGATGGAGTAGAAGGGAGAGGTGTACCTACAGGAAATCAGATGTGTGAACATAGAGGCAATGTGTGTACACAGAGGAGTTGGGTGTACACAGAGAAGGAGATACAAGTAAAATGGATTAGAAAAGTGTACAGATGAAAGATATATGTGCACTGAAGAAATATAAAGATGTAGATGGTGTACAGGGAAAAAAGAAACACAAGTATACAATGAACACACAGTTGTGAACTGAAGAAAAGTGTGTACAAAGTGGAGATACAGGTGTGTGATGACAAAACAGGTGTGAACAGAAGAAAAGTGTGTACAAAGTGGAGATACAAGTGTGTACTCAAGAAGCAGGTGTGAACTGAAGAAAAGTGTGTACAAAGAGGAACAGGTGGACCTGAAGAAACAGGTGGACACAGTGAAGATACAGGTGTGTACTGAAGGAACAAGTGTGTACTGAAGAGACAGGTGTATACTGAAGAAACAGGTGAAGACATTGGAGATACAGGTGAGTAGGAAGAAACAGGTATGTACTAAAGAAACAGGTGAATAAAGAGGAGATAAATTGTGTACACTGAAGAAACAGGTGGACACAGTGGAGATACAGGTGTGTACTGAAGAAACAGTTGGACATGAGATACAGGTGTGTACTGAAAAAACACTTACTGGTATGTACTGAAAAATGTGTATGTACTGAAGAAACAGGTTAACACAGTGGAGATACAAGTGTGTACTGAAGAAAAAGATGTGTACTGAAAAAACAGTTGAACACAGTGGAGATACATGTGTGTATTGATGAAACAGGTGTGCACTGAAGAAACAGGTGTGTACTGAAGACATAGGTGAACAAAGAGATGATACAGGTGTATATTGAAGAAGCAGGTGCACACAGTACAGATCAGGTGTGTACTGAAGAAACAGGTGAACACAGTAGACACACAATGTGTACAAAAAGGAGATACAGGTGTGTACTGAAGAAACAGGTGAACACAGTGGAAATATGGAAATACAGGTGTGCACTAAAGCAACAGGTGTGTGCTGAAGAAACAGATGTGCACTGAAGAAACAGGTGAACACAGTTGAGATACAGGTGTGTACTGAAGAAGCAGGTGTGAGCTGAAAAAACAGATGTGCACTGAAGACACAGGTGAACACAGTAGAGATACAGGTGTGTACTGACAAAACAGGTGAACACAGTGGAGATACAGGTAAGTACTGAAGAAACAGGTGAACACAGAGGAGATACAGGTAAGTACTGAAGAAACAGGTGAACACAGTGGAGATACAGGTGTGTACTGAAGAAACAGGTGAACACAGAGGATATACAGGTAAGTACTGAAGAAACAGGTGAACACAGAGGAGATACAGGTAAGTACTGAAGAAACAGGTGAACACAGTGGAGATACAGGTGTGTACTGAAGAAACAGGTGAACACATTGGAGATACAGGTGTGTACTGAAGAAACAGGTGAACACAGTGGAGATACAGGTGTGTACTGAAGAAACAGGTGAACACAGAGGAGATACAGGTAAGTACTGAAGAAACAGGTGAACACAGTGGAGATACAGGTGTGTTCAAAGTGGAGATACAGGAGTGTACTGAAGAAACAGGTGAACACAGTGGAGATACAGGTGTGTACTGAAAAAAACAGGTGAACACAGAGGAGATACAGGTAAGTACTGAAGAAACAGGTGAACACAGTGGAGATACAGGAGTGTACTGAAGAAACAGGTGAACACAGTGGAGATACAGGTGTGTACTGAAGAAACAGGTGAACACAGAGGAGATACAGGTAAGTACTGAAGAAACAAGTGAACACATTGGAGATACAGGTGTGTAGTGAAGAAACAGATGTGTATTAAAGAAACAGGTGTGTACTGAAGAAACATGCATGTTCAGAATAAACAAGTGAACAAAGAGGAGATACAGGTGTATACTGAAAAAACAGGTGGACACAGTAGAGATACAGGTGTGTACTGAAGAAACATTGGACACAGTGGAGATACAGGTGTGTACTGAAGAAACAGGTGAACACAGTGGAGATACAGGTGTATACTGAAAAAACAGGTGGACACAATAGAGATACAGGTGTGTACTGAAGAAACATTAGACACAGTGGAGATACAGGTGTGTACTGAAAAACATTGGACACAATGGAAATACAGGTGTGTACTGAAGAAACAGGTGGACACTGGAGATACAGGTGTATACTGAAGAAAAAGTGTGAACACATTGGAGACACAGGCGTACTGAAAAAACAGGTACCGGTATGTACTGAAAAAACAGGTATGTACTGAAGAAGGTTTATACAGTGGAGATACAGAAGTGTACTGAAGAAAAGGGTGTGTACTGAAGAAACAGGTGAACACAGTGGAGATATAGGTGTGTACTAAAGAAACAGGTGAACACAGTGGAGATATAGGTGTGTACTAAAGAAACAGGTATGTACTGAAGAAACAGGTATGTACTGAAGAAACAGGTGAACACACAGGTGTGCACTGAAGAAATAGGTGTGTTCTGAAGAAATAGGTGCACACAGAAGAAACTGACAGATGCATAATATAAATGCAAGAAGAAACATACACTTATTCACTGACAGTAACTGAGGAAAGTCACAATGATATCAGCATCATCTCAACACACTAGAAAAGTAGATTCAAAACTCACCATCTCTGCTTGGATCATACAGTGACATAGCAGCTGAACCTATAGATAATAGAACTTTTTGAAAAGAGCTGGTAGGAATGTGTCCAGGATAAAGATCATCATATCCTAACTGCCGTTGCCTCAGCTGACCCCGCTCATCAACATACATGCTTTCATCTTCATCTAAAATACATGAATACAAATTAGTTCTTTTATTTGCTGGATTACTTGCAAAAGAGTATACTGGCATGATAAATCATAAAGATATACATGTAGTACTATATATCTGTAAATTTTCACCCCCGTTTCAATTTTGCCATCTTTTTCCCTTAGATTAGAGTGCGAATTTAAAACAAGTGGAAACATTCCAAGCTAAATCATTGAAACATGGACATACATGTACACGCCACTGTTGAGACTATGATCATTATGGGATGGATTATGCTTTCTGTCATAAAACAGCAAAAATAAGCAGAGTCAAAACTTCCCCAGTATACAATATATCATGTATATACATTGTACATGTACAGTAAAACCTGCTTTAGTGACCACCTGTGTATAAAGACCACCTGGTCATCAAGACTAAAGTACTGTTTGTGTACAAAGCAACCTCTACATAAGACCACCTCCCTATAAAGACTGGTTTTGTTGTGTCCTTAAGGGGGGTCATAATATACATGTTTCACTGTATTGTAAGGCTGTCATTGATAGACTTGTTATCAATGTATCAATATACATACTGATTTGATATGATAATCAATACATGTTTTTAGTATCCATACATTTCATAATGCATTTCTCAGCATGTATTTTGCCAATTTCCAAAATTTTCCACTTGTTTTACTTCATGTTCTTGGACTTTGTTATATTTTAATTTAACTGTTTAATTTGTTCAAATATACAAGGTTTTCCTTGCAACGATTTCTTTAAATCATCAGAGAGTAAATTACACAATGAAACATCTTAATATCATTATGAATCTATATATTTTGAATACATTTATAGAAGAACCAAATTCTTTGATTTATTGATATATCAATATTTTTTACTTGGCGATACATGAATATAGAATTTCTCATCAATGACGGCAATACTGTATTGTGATAAGCCTTCTTTGATATATACAAAGGTGTATAGTGATATTATACAATTGTTGACTTTTGATGCGGTTGGCACCTTGATTAATCAACCACGGGGGAAGTGATATTTACCAAGGCCAAGGCTTACTTTAATGTCATTCTAATCCACAAATCTAATCTACAAGTTTTAGTTGTTGGATTGTTATATCAACCTACCAAGTGGTTTTGAGGTGGAAATGATGAATGGACTACTATACAAAAAGTATAAAATAATTATGCCAATCAGCAACTACAGGACAAAACAGTCATGTACCATATGAAATCATTTGTGATATATACATATATGTAATGGTAGTATTATGAAAGTATTGTTATATTTTTTATCATCTGCAATCTATGGATAATCATATCATATCTCATAAGCTAGCTTTTGGACTGCTTATACCTTTGAGTTATCTTCCCTGAGATCATGAGATGGCAGCACAGGCAATACCCGTCCTAGACTCAACTTCTGTGTTCTTGTTGCAAATATGGCAGTCACAGATAAGATTTTGATCTTACAGAAACAGAGCTTATGGAGAACTTATCTCTAACGACCAAAGATAATTTGTGAAGCAAACTTAATGATTAAAAATTACCCAAAATGTGATACTATACTGTAGTCCATTTTACTTTCTCCATGAACACTAAAAAAGTCATTTTCTGGAACATTTAGACAATGAAGTACTACTAACTACTGTTGTATTGTACTAGCAGAATATCTTGCAGACTAAGTTCATGGCAACATGTACGTACCGGAACTGCTAACTATATACAATAAAACCTGCTATAGCGGCCACCTCTATATAAGGATTACCTGTATGTAAAGGCCAGTTTTGTCTAGTCCCTTGACTGCATATTTCAACTTAATTGAACCTGTGTATAAGGGTCACCTGCACATAAAGGTAAATATTTTCTGGTCCCTTGGATGGCCCCTATATACAGGTTTCACTGTACATTTTTTCTAAATATTTGATGTCATAATTAAACTGAACCATCATGCACCACTTAACCTTGGTACACCTACACATGCATTTCCAGATTAATTAGCCAGCAGGACATGAAAAATTGAAATTAATGTTTATCCTTGAATGATAATTCTTAATTTCTGTGGAAACGCTGGGGAAATTTCTCCGATTTTACCCTGCGTTTCCACAGAAATGAGACAATTCTTGACACCCATTGATAGCAAAAAGTGACTGTGATGATAACTAATTCATTTAGAAAGACATGCTCCAATCCCCGAGATATAGTTATAAATTAAATAATAAATAGGCCTAATCATGCCATTAAACGTTCCATGGTTAGTCCCTGGCTTTAAATCGTAGGCACACGTGCAAAAAATGTAAATAGTAACTGATTTATGAAAATTAACCTTTCTCGGAATATGATGAGCACTTTCTTTTGCTTATTACACTAACGGAAGCTCCTTTTCTATTTGAGTGTCGAAGAAAACAGTACTTTGTGTAGGTTAAGCATCTCGCTAAATTATTCCTGGTAGCAGCCATGTTCCCCGAGATTTTAAACTTCAAACCCGATCAGCGTTAGGAAAGTGTGGTATCTTGGATTAAAAATTAAAATTTATATGAAATCAATATAAAATATATCTTAAGTAATGATGATTGTTAGGGCGTAAAAAATGTTATTAATTAAAGCTAAGATTTTGTGTCTACCTTTAAAATACATTTATTTAAAGATCGGGTTCGAAGTACGATTTTATGTAAAACGAAACTAGCCAGTTAGTAGTTACATCATGAATCTGAAAGCATGTGGTATATGTCGCTCTTGTGTGAGAGCATTTTATCCAAATCTCAATGCAGTTAGACAGTATTACTTTAGGGAAAGTTTCAAGAGTTTAAATCAGTCTTATACTGTAGTTGCTGGATACCCAAGAGGATTTATAAAGTTTCATCAAACAAATTCTCTACAAGTACAATACTCACAGTGGCCATTTCTAAAGGGAACATTTAAAGACAATAATGCGAAATTTCAGCCAGGGTGTCGTCATTTCTCGAGCAATTCAGGAGCAAAAGAAAATGGAAAATCAACTGATCAAAATGGAAATACGGTCGGCTTTAAACTTGAAGGGAAAATGATGATACAGTATACATGTAAAGTTTGCCAAACACAAAATTCACACACTTTCTCAAAAATTTCATATACTAAAGGGGTTGTCATAGTAACGTGTAGCGGCTGTAACAACCATCATCTAATTGCAGATAACATTGGATGGTTTCAGGATGTACGAGGAAAGTACGTTTTTGTTTTTGTTTGTTTCTTTACACTTTTCAACAATAATCAAAAAGGTTTTAAATAAATTTTGTTATTTTTAGCACACCTGACTCAAAGGTGGAAAATTGAGGGTCCACATTAGCTATTTCTGACACCTAAGTCTGTCCTTCAATTTTACATTTAATTAAAAGATTTCTCCATTTTTAAACATATATCATTTGCAGATATGTCATAAATGTATTTTCATAACAAGAACAAAAATTTTATGAGCAAAACATTTAAACTGATGTAAGGTAGCAATTAAATAGGGTACATGCATTTTATTAATAAAGATTGCTAATGTCCTATAAAATACCCCATTTACCCATCACACTTTGTGTCACAAACTTTCTGATTTATACAATGAAGAATAAGTACATGTGAGTTTCTAAGACTTGGTGGAATATGAGTGACTTTCCATACAACTTTAAAAAAAAGATCCATAGTCCAGCAGGTTTTAGGAATCCCCTTTCATGTATGAAAGAAAATATGTTTAAACCAACTAAAAGGTTTAAGGCTCTTTATTTTAGTTTTCAAATAACTGTATGTCTAATATTTGCTACAGAAATTCTTTAAATAAATCAAGCAAGTTAAGGATTCTTTCTTGGAGGTTAATGCAATGGACCTGCTGTTAACTCATCAACCCCTAAAAAACAATGAACTCTTCTGTAAAACAATGACATTGACCAGTCCAAATGTGTCTTTAGGGGTGAATGAGTTACATAGGTATGAAAAAAATGAATAATGAATCCAGAGAAATTATGCCTATCCCTTTTTACTAGTTGGCAAGGGTTGATGTGTATACATGTACTGATTTTTTGATATATTTTTTCTCCTCTTATTTCAGGAACATAGAAGAAATTTTAGCTGAAAAAGGAGAAACAGTACAAAAGTTTATAGCAAAAGATGGATCAATAGAAATTACTCAAGATAGATCTGATACAGATAGTCATGACAACAATCCATAGTGAATTATGATAAAAAAATGATATTTTCATTTCATTTTCATATGTTTATGTCCATCACACATGAATCTATAGTTGGGCCTTCATTTACTGTAGGGGACCCTATTTTTTTAGCTTGAGCTGACATGTTAACCCTTACCCATAAACCTTAACCCCAAAATTTAAATTCTAACCCTAAACTATTACCCTAACAATATATATTTTTATTAATACCATGTGTATGAAACGCCCCCACCCCCCCCCCCCCCCCCCCCCCCCCCCCCCCCCCCATCATCCCCTAAAGTAAATGAAGGCATGTAGCAGTCTAGTAAACAGAGAAAGACAATAGTACATTGCTATGAAGACTTAAACATTAGAATATGCCTGGTAATGTGGAAAAAAAATTGGCTCTATACTGCAAAAACTGATATTGATTACAAATGTATGTGAGCACATCTTGAAATGATAATAAATCTCTGCAATGTTTATTTTCCATATCTGGATCTACATGTTGTTATTGTAACCTAGCAAGGTCACCATTGCTTCACTTCAGTATACAGATATAAACACCAATCGCCCAGCCACAAAAGCTAGCTGATGGACCAGACAGTTCATCTGCCTATATCCATGGCTGTTACACTACCCCCTCTGCCAACAAGTTTCGTCCCGAAGGTTCGTGGGTTCAAGCTGAAATCCACAGCTTACACTATGCTCTACAGCTGTATCTCCTGGATTTCAGGCTCTCTCACTGCCACCAAATGTAACGTGCCGAGCACATCACATCGGATTGTCACCCGTCTAGATGCTGACCACGCTCGCCGTTGCTAAACTTCAGTATATGGATATAAATGCTAACGGCCAAGCCATAAAAGCTAGCTTATTGACTGGACAATTAATCTGCCTATATCCATGACTGTTACATTATTATGATTATCAGATGTTGGAGTTTTAATTTTGATGTTTTTATTTATCAATAAAAGTCAAACTATTATGATTTATGTAGAATACACTTAGTAATAGTAGATTCAATATTAAATAACTTTACAAATGTCCCATTTCTGAAGTTACAAATGTCCTCATTTAATACCTCCAAATACTGTTTAGCTGGAAATTTTCGCTCCAGTGTAATTTTTCCTATTTCCGTCATTCAGTGAGTGGGTGAATTTTCAAAGTAAAACAGAAGCAAAATTTTGTTGCACAGACATTCATGTCATGTATGAGACTATGGTGATTCAGGGAAAATTCAAGAAGGGACGAATGTGTTTTCTATCATGAAAAGGTGAAAATAACCAAATATAGTCAAACCTGCCTTAAAGGCCATCTGTTCTCAACAGCCACTTGACTTTAACAGCCAGTTTTTGTTCCCCCCCCCCCCAAATCAAATTTCACTATTTAAACATACCTAAACCAGCAGCCACCTCTCTAATGTGGCCAGCAGCAAGTGATATACAGGACAAAATGCTTTCTTTCTTATTTCAGCAGCCATTTTTTTTCAGGATGGTTGATCACATGATCTATTTTAGAAAACCTGTAAACAGTTATGCTTGGCAGCACTGTAATGTACATGATTTTGACACCTGATCATCTTAACATCAAACTATCACATTTGGTATGTGAATATACATGTGTTGCTACACACTGCATAATGGACACAAATTTTCTTGCGATTTTTGTCAACCTGGAAACAAAGGCCACTTGTCTTATGCAGCCACTTTTTCAATCTCCCTTAAGTGGCTGCTGAAAACATTTTTGACTGTATACAATAAAACAGTTATGGTGAAATCAATTACTGTAAGTGTATTTGAATTAGCACACTCATAATTAAGTACTCTTACGGGGCATAGATTTATTAGCTCAATCTTGAATTCACGCACTTAATTTTATTTGAAGTATGCCAGATGGAAAAGTGGGAGAACAAAAGATGGAAAAGATAATTATTGTTTTGTTGCAGCAAATTTTTAGGGGTATTAGCTTTCATCAAAATCCCTTCAATGTTTTCCAAGAACAAGCAGACCATGTGAAAAATACCCGAAAAACCCACCCACCCTTTCTTGCTCAAAAACATTTCTTAACCTAACTGCATAAAACAAGTATCTACATGGATGCTGCAAGATTTTGTATTCACACCAATCTTTCGAGAATATGAAAAACAATCTTTAAATGATTTCTTTGATTATCTCCCCATAGATTCACAATGATGCATTCAGGGGGTTGGGATGGAGTCCTGTATCCATGTGGTAAGAGCACTTTATATGTAAGCGGGACGGAATTACAGACAGACGGACGATTCAAACACTATATGCCCCAGGCAGACCTTTCAGACCAGAGTCATAACAACAACATTTACTTTGGAGGAACACCATTGATGAAGAGGGAAATTCACAAAACAACATGCATTTTACCAAATAGAAAAGACGTGCCCAGAAAAAGATTTGCCCAGATTTTTATTATTGAAATGGATTAATTAACCATTTTGAATTCGCCCACTGACGATGAGGGTGAAAATAAAACAAGGTGAAAATTTCCCTGTATACAGTATCTTGTGCTGGCTAAGGTGAAACTTAAGCTTAAGAAGAACCAACCAAAAATCACCAGCAAGCAGTTTGAAACTAATAGATGAAAGATTTGAACATCAGAGAACAGTACAGAAGTGAGCTGGTGATAGGTTCAGTGTTCCAGAGAAGATGAACACAGAAGAGCTGTGGGAAATTGTTTTTAAATACAGCTATAATAATGGAAAACATCTTGGGCCACGAAAAGAGGAAGAAAGAAGACAATAGGATTTCTGAAAAAACATGGGATCCAATAGCTGGCAAACAAGACATGAAGGTTCAGATCATGGCATGCCAAACAGAGGTCATGGAAGACCTGACACAGCAGTATAGAGAGTTGGACGGAGAGGTGAAAGGAAGCCGTAAAGATGACTAAAAGGTGTACATAGAAAAGAGGGCGGAGGAAGCAGAAAAAAGCTAAAAGAGGATATATGAATACAATATATAAAATCACCAGGTCACCAGCTGGTTGCCAACAAATAAATCGCCATCATAGATTGGGAGAGAGAGATGCATGTTCACAGATGAAGATGGGAAAACAGAAAGAGGGGAAGAACACTTCAGTGGAATAAATTGTAAACAGAAATCCACCAGTAAATCAAACCAAGATAGATATGACAAACATCAAGAGAGGATAGCAAATTGATACACAATCTGTCAAAGAGTTAGAAGTGACCAAGGCTATCAAGATACTGATATCAGAACCAGAATAGATTACAACAGAGATGTTCAAGGCAGACACAGATAGTAGCACCAATATACTGCACAAGCTCATCAACAAAGTATGGGTGAACGAAACAAGTCACTGATGATTGATAGAAGGGAATCATACTCAAGTTATCAAAGAAAGGCAATTTAGCAAATCTAAAAACTGGAAAGGGATAGCTTTACTGTCAGTTCCTGGAAAGATCTTGTGCTGGGTGATGCTAGAGAAAATGAAAACTGCAGTAAGTATTAAGAGGAGAATAAGCTGCAGGCTTTAGGAAAGGCAGATCAACAACAGATACGCAATTCATCATAAGGAATATACTCGAACAGTGCAACAAATGAAACATAAGTTTATATATGAACTATATCGATTTCCAGAAAGTGTTTGATAGCTTAGAAAGAAAAGCACTGTAGAACATCATTAAGATTTATGGAATCCCCAACAAGATTATCAATATCCTCAAGTTACCAATGTGCAGTGCGACATAATGGAAGGGAATCAGATTGGTTCAGGATAACATCTGCAGTGCGACAGGGGTGCATTATTTCCCCTTTTTTATTCCTGATCATCATTGACTGGATCCTGAAATCCGTGACAAGCAGAGAGAAGAGATGTCTGCAGTGGGGTTGGATGCAACATCTGAAAGATCTTGACTTTGCAGATGACATTACACTCTTGTCGCAAACTTACCAACACATGTAAGGCAAAAGAACCCAACTATTGGAAACAGCAAGGTCCTTGGGACTAGGGTCAATGCAAAGTAGACAAATAAAGCAACACGGGGGGGGGGGGGGGGCAAGTTTTTTAAAATTGTCTGTCAGTAGGACTACTGCTGAATCATGGAAACTGCATGGGAAATCGTTATTCATAAGACACGTTATTGTCCAATTAACACAACTTGGTGGGGCGTAGTAACCTTTTGATTATCATAAGGATGATTCTACTCACTTTTGGGTTATGACAAGATTTTAAGGAAAATTTTATTCCTTACTAGATACTCGGTGACGAGTATGAATGATTACTCTTGCCAGTGTAAAGTTAACACTATCATGCTTTAATACCTAAAATTTAAATGTGTCCAGGTCGTGTCCAGGTCAAGAAAGGGTTCACAAGAGTCCAACCCTCCAGGTTATGTGGGTTTTATTTTACCATTGTTGCAGTCAAATTGGCCATTGTTGGCAAGAGCTTTATACATTTGTTTACATTGCATTCAAAGAGCATCTTTAAGAAATTGTTAATGTGGCATGCAAACTGTTGATGAAAAATTCATCCGAGACATATCACTGCTTATCTTGGGAAAGGAATAGTCAAGCTCCAGATCCATTTCTGGACTCAGGAACTAGTTTCCCACACCCAAAACAAAGTGCAATGTAAAATGATGTCCAGGCTTTCCTGATATGTAAAATAATGTCTAGATGGTTTTCACACAATGTAAAACAATGTCCAGGTTTTCACAAACTGCAAAACAAAAGTCCGGGTTTTCATGAAATGTCAGATAATGTCTAGGTTTATACAAAATGTCAAATATGTCCAGCTTTTCACAAAATATTAAATAATGTCCAGGTTTTGGGGGAATGTAAAATAAGATAAATAATGATTTTTAAGAAATGTAAATAATGTTCAGCTTTAAAGGAGTATAAAATAATGTCCAGCTTTACAGGAATATGAAATAATGTCCAGGATTTTACAAAATGTACAATAATGTCTAGCTTTAAAGAAATATAAAATAATGTCCAGGATTTTACAAAATGTACAATAATGTCCAGGTTTTCATGAAAAGCAAAATTATGTGCAGGTTTTTTGAAACGTCAAATAATATCCAGGTTTTCAAGCAGTGTAAAATAATGTCCTGGACCCGGTTGCACAATGCATCATTAAATTTTACGTACTGTTAGCCCATTGGTTTAACATTGGTTAACGTCATGTTAAATTTAACGACCTGTTGTGCAACTGGGTCCAGGTTTTCAAGGAATGTAAAATAATGTCCAGGTTTTCACAAAAAAAAAACCAAAAAAAACAAACCCCCAAAAAACACCCCTAAAAAAGGAAAATATGAACACTTCAAATATCTCAAAAGTAATTTATTTCTTCTTTTTTATATATATATAAAAGTCATTGAGTAAGTAATTTTTATCTGTAAAGACTGGTGAATTTACATGTACAGGTACAAATGTTGTTTGCACTATTTATTTTTTCACAGTACAGTCAGTTTTGAAAATATGTATATTGGCTTTATGAAGTTTACTCCAATACATGATACATATTAGTTCGCTATGCTCACTTCAGAATTGAAAAAATCCTTCATATTCTTTTTTTTAAATCAATGATATTATAGTGTATAACTACCAATGGCTGAAATAAGTTGTCTAGCAATTAAAACGTGATATGTCATCATTATCTGTTTAACTGAATTAGTCTTAAATTCAGTATTAAAGTCTTGTTTGCGACTACTTTACTAAGTGAAATGATGAGTTGCCTTTTCGTTGGCAGTTGTTGAGACGTCTGTTCCAATTGGACAATGATACAGTCATCGCGTATTTCATTGGACTTGACTGTGGACTCATGGTGGGTGTGACCGGTTAACAGGGGATGCTTACTCTTCCATGGCACCTGATCCCACCTCTTGGTTTCCAGAAGTCCAATTTTACTGGATTTGTACTTATGTCCTGGACATTCGATTGATTTCAACTTTGGTACCTGAGATTTTTTATATCAAAATAATACGTTACATAGAGTAGGCGTTGCTGTTTGCAATGTCAACACAATGTTGTCTGCTGAGAAGGGAATTCTTGCATGTACTTAATGACATGGGTTTTGGGTGGTTCCAGTTACTCATGGATTGCAAGTATACAATGTATTATCAACTGTAACAGGCGGCTACTTGAATGAAAACATAGAAAAAGTTAAATTTTGTTTAATGAATTATCTCTAAAAAGACTAGCTTAAATGATAAAGAAATTGTCATCCAATCCTGTCTTTTAAATTTGAAATGTACTGTTCTAAATGTGATGCAATTACGGATACTGGAGGCTTGGTTTAAAAAAATCAAGGATTTCAAAGTACTTTCTGTACTCACTAATCAAAATTCTTATACAGAACAAATAATTGGAACTTATTGTAATTGATAATGAAATAAAAGAACTGTAGACAATTTTGTCATCTCTGAAGTGAGTCATCTGTAGTTGATATCAGAAAACAAACTGAAGTTTTAAATTTAAATCTAAGAATTTAATGATTTAAATGTATTTACGTTGATAAGTTGATTGTAAGAAATTTACCAGGTACTTCAGAATTTTAGGAGTTATTTTGATCCAATACACAAAACACATTTGTTAACTCATCTACCCCTGAAAAACAATGGACTCTTCTGTAAATCAATGACATAGACCAGTCCAAAGGTATCTTTAGGCATGAACAGGTAAAAAAGTTTTGAACAAAAAATATTGAAAAAAATTAATACATATAAAGCAATACAGAAAATATTTAAATTTTACATAAAAAAAAAGTTCTATCTACAATACCATGAGAACTCTTCATATTTTGAAGAAATTAAAATGAAAAATAACAAGCAAACACGATTTCATTTATTTCTTTACAATGAAAGTATGTTTTATCCACAAAAAATGACAATGCTTTTCAAACTTGAGATTCTGCTCAAGTTGTGAGCACTTGCTCCAACATGAACACAGAAGAATGTATGTAATGCATTAGTCCTTTTATAAGGGCACTGGTAAATAATAAAGAACAAGGTACCTTTATTTGGATACATATTTCTACCATACCTGTATGAAAAGTATGAAAATATAAGTAGAGTTAATAAAATACCCATACATGTAAAATCAATTCATTAATAGAATTCATAGATGACGAAACCACAAATGTATCTAGCTGAATGTAGAAACATACAGTGTAAATATAATGAAAATACCCCAGGGTACCCTTATAAGACCAGGTGCCCTAATAAGAAAAAATACAGTAGATATTATGATGATTAGAAAATGATCTTTACATCTGTATCGGTGATCTTGAACTACAAAATGGCTTACATATATGTGTGTGTGTGTGTGTGTGTGTGTGTGTGTGTGTGTGTGTGTGTGTGTGTGTGTGTGTGTGTGTGTGTGTGATAATAATATAAAGAGTTCCAGGTATCAGCATTTCGTCCACAATTTCTGAGTGTAGTAGCCATGGAGGGACAATAACTGCATAGAGACAGGTGTCTTGTACTACGACTGAGATCCTTGACAAACTTCAGTTTCAACTATAGACTCACAAACATACACATTTAACATTTATTTGTCCACAAACATCATAAAATTTCATTCATTTTGCAATTCAGAGTAACAACTAAAACTTTTTATGTATTACAACCCTGAACGAAATCTGGAAATTCAGTTCCAATGTTTTTTTTATTGTATTTACCAAAATATAACTGTCAATTGGAACTCTTAATGATGAAATAAGATACCTGATCATTTTGTACATGTACTTTGTGCAACAAGTTAAGAATTGCCTTACTATTGCACTTCTAAAAAATAAATTGCACAATAGAAAAACAAACTGTTGTATGATCTATGCTATGGTACTGCTGCTAAAAGCTGTTTTCTTTTTTTAATTTATTTAAAATGTTTAAATATTGACCAAAAATACTGAGATATTAAAACTATATCTCAGGGTAATGTCTCAAAATATTTAGATATCATCTCAAAACTAATCTATCATTATTATCAAACTTATACCTAAATATCTCATTAAGAGCACATGATATAAAAACTAACTAGCACTTGTCAATTTTCGTTATCTGATTCAATATTTAGTGGATAACTCTTGATTTTAGCAATGTCTGTCTACATATCTGATATTCCCACAGACCATGGCTCCTGTTTCACATATGTACATTAAACACATCTTCTGTGTACAGCTTCCCTTTCTTTCCTTGACTTTGCAAGCCATCACAGAGCTATGACCCGACAAGATTGTTCCATGGATTACATATAAATGCTTTATTATCTCTGTCCATCACCTTTGCCGATTTTGTGCTGCTTCTTTCCTTGCTGCATCTTGTAATAACTGAGTATCAACTTCATCTGCTGGGAGCTGAACATAACGTACTACTGATCCACGAATAAAACAGTTTTTAACAGAGAGCTGAAAAAATAACATTTTGAGAATATTACAAAAGTTCACCACTGACATTTTATTTAGTAAAATAAGCACCTAGTGGAATTCAAAGTAAAAATAAAGGGGAAATTTGTGCCATTTATTTCTGCTATTTAAAAATGTTAATTTCCATTTTCCGATGTTATTAAGATTAGCCTTCACCTTTTCCAGGGGGAGGGCTATAGTTTTGTACTGTATCTGTAGGTCCATACCTTTTTACTCATGAGAAGTCTGATCTTAAATGGAGATCAAATATGGCAACAATTTAAACTGCACTAAACTGTCAACAGATTGAGAACACCATACATCACCTATCATCTTCATGCCGGTTGGCACATAGGGCCCTGATAAAGTTTCTCAACTTTGCTCTCTCTCTTTTGTAAAATCTTTCCTATGCCCCTGCAACTTTTTCATCCCAGGTACAAGTGCCACAAATGTTGTCAGTGCAGTGGACCTAAGCCACTGCAACAAGTGTTCTTTAATGTACCATGCCTGCCATCAGGACATTTTGTCCCATAGGCCTTATATTTATAGTCTCATCAGAAAGACTTTTGATTTTAATTTCTGGTGCCAAGAACACGGCACTATTTTTTTTTTCAAAATCCAGGTATACAAGGATTTTCTGCACACTTTTAGGAATGGGGACAGGGCCTTCTGAATTGGGAATTTTGGCAACATTTTATTGAAATTGGGAAAACCATAAATTCACAAAACTGTTTGAAAATACAAGAATGTCTTTAAATGCATTTTCATTTTACTTCATAAGGGAAATTGGGGGATGCATTTTTTGACATTAGGAATAGGGCTTTATTTTGTCCCTGTATTATTGAGTGAAAAAATCCTGGTTTTACCAAATAATGGGAATAACACCCAGAAACTTCCATGAACAAATCATGCACTCTACCACCAGAGCACCGCAAAACTACATGTAACTTACCATGTGAGGGTACTTGTCAGGATCTGTTACTGTTATGTCTGTCAATTTGATGTTGAGAAACTGATCCACCGAATGAAGAGTTCCACATATACTGCATAAGAAAAAGGTATCCATGGTGATGATAGTAAAATTTTAAATCTTGAATTCAACATTTTTACAATACCAAATGATTACATAGATCTAATACCGTTAACAAATGAGAGAGATGATGGAAGTCTGTACATGTAGCTTTCTGAATTAATTCAGCATTTTTAATAACTCATCAATCCCTGAAAAACAATGGACTCTTTGGTAAATCAATGACTTGGACCAGTCCAAATGTGTCTTTAGGGAGAATGACTTAAAATTAGCTTGTTATAATTTATGTGCTTCCACTTCATTTTGGACAAAGATTTTATGCTACAATCTAAAACTTGGTTACAAATGAATATGTCTAAAGATATCACTCTCATTTTAGACCACCTGTGTTGTAAGACTACATGTACATTCTGAGAACCACTGAGATAATCCTTTAAGTCTTAAAACTTCTAAGAAGTCACCACCTGTTTGGTGAGGCCACATTCTGAGAACCACTCAGATAATCCATTAAGTTAAAACTACTAATAAAGGACCACCTGCCTTGAAAGACCACATTTGAGTTACAGACTGGGTTGTCTTCTCTCTAGAGAGGCTTTACTGTACAAATATGCCAACACATTATGGCGAGTTGTATAAGTATTGTGCCAGGGACTGCTCTAACAAAAGACGTTTGACATTTACAGAACTCGGCAAACACACTTACTTTGCACCAATTAATTTTGACATCAGAAAAATTAAAGTTACAAATATTCATATAAACAGCACTTGTCTGATAGGACAAGTTAAAATCTCCAAAAAATCTTTAATTATTAACTCTTCACCCCTAAAGACACATTTGGACTGGTCTTAGTCATTCAAAAGTCCATTGTCTTTCACTGTTTTCTTTGTTAATGTATGAAAAGTGTAGGGGACAGTTTTTCAGACACTAATCAAAAGTCATGTACTTGACACAATCCACTCTATGGTAATGAATCAATTACTAGAATCTGATAATTTAGAGTGCTTTTGTTTAAATCAATTCATTATTGTTAATAGTATTCTTTTATGAAAAGATTTTTTTTGTGATTTTTAACTTTTAACAAGCTTAAGTGCATTTATAATTTTCACATATCCGACTGCAAAATGGACTTGTACTGGAAAATAAAACGTGTTTCTATAGAATTCCTACATTAAGTAAATCTTTAATTTTTTGCCTCACCTTAGATCATTCTTCAGTTCGACCACCACATCCTTTCCAACCAAAGATTTGAAAAATGAGTAAAACAACTGAAAAGAGTGACACAAAAAACATACATTATTTTACTTGTTTGTAAAAACACATGTTATGATGTACCTGAAGGCATTTTCAATTCAAAGACATTCCAAATACAGTGGAACCTATCTTAAAAGACCACTCCCAAGAAAGGCCACCTGTCTTTTGAGACAACATTCTGAAAACCAAAATAGTCATTTACATAAAAACTCTTTTGAGAGACCACCTGTCTTGAGAGACCAAATTTCAGTGGCAGATGGGTGATTTCTCAAGACATGTTCCATTGTATCTCATTAATAAAACTAGAAATGAATACACACACACACACACACACACACATAAAGTTGAGATCACCACCAAGGGAGATGTTTATTTTAGCAAACAATTATGTCATTTGGTTGGTTGTATTATTGTTCAACATCAACTCAAGAATCAATTACTCACATGAGACATCACCAATGATGGTGTTGGGCATCAAAGTTTGGCCTACATGTATGCTCGGCACTTACAGCCATTGAGCAGTGGGGGTTATATAACATGCTGACACCTACTGTGACATGGGACCTCAGATTTTACTGTCTCATCCAAAGAACAGGAATCTGACCTGCCACCAACTGGACTCGAACTCACGACCAAGAGTTGAGTATGCTACGGACTGAGCCAGGCCAACTCGAAAGTTATTTCACAATTGGTTCTAAAATCAGTTTGATAGAAATGCCCTGACATGAAATTATGATACTCATTTCAAGATAATCTAATTCAGTGTCAATGTACCAGCTAGAGGGTTGAAAAAGGAATCCTGTCCATAAAATGTCACATTCTATACTTTTTACACTTTCCCCAAACTGCCCTGCTTAATATTTATATACCAAGCAGAAAAATGAGAGCACTTTTGACTTTTCTGAAATGTGATGCTCAAATTTAGTTCAGAAGCAAAAATGTCCAAAGAGCTAATATCGTACCCTTGATGGTATTTTTGAACAAAGTGAATATTGAATAATGTTCAAAGCCAAACTCAATAATATTTTCAGTTAAATGCCAGTTTTTATTGGTGGAGGAGAGAACTTGATTACATATGTACATGTAAATGTACCTGGAAAGAGACCATCGGCCTTCTGGTATCCAGTCAACTTGTACCCTGACCAATTCATACCCAAGTCAACTCGTACCCAAATCAGAAAAGTCAACTTGTACCCAACAGCAGTCAACACGTACCAAAGAAAAATTGAGAAAACCAAGTTGTACCCACATCTGAGAAGTCAACTCTTACCCAAACAAGTCTTAACCATTGTCACAGAAGTCCACTCGTACCCAAGAAAATTCATGGAATAAAACTATGTTTTTGCTGTTATTGGAGAAGTCAACTCGTACCCAAGAAAATTCGTAGAATAAAATTAAGTTCTTACCATGAATTTTATCGAACACTTCAATTTATATCATGTATTTTCATGCCTTCTCCACTTATGGTAGAACTTTGTATAAATTCATAAAATTTCTTGGGTACGAGTTAACTTCTCCAGTTATGGTAAAAACTAAGTATATTCAAAAAAATTCTAAGGTACGAGTTGACTTCTCCAGTTATCGTAGAATTTAGTAAATATATGTAATCATGAAATTTCTTGGGTATGAGTTGTCTCCTCCGATTATAAGATAATTTTATTAATTTTTTTTAAATATATTTTATTTCTTATGCACTTCAATTTATTTCACGAATTTTCTTGAGTTGACAGATTTTGACTTCTCCGATTTGGGTACGACTTGACTCTTTGGGTATGAGTTCACTTGGGTACAAGTTGGTCAAGGTACAAGTTGACTGAAAAAAGACCTTCCCCAAGTAAACTCTCTAACAAAAATCACCTAAGATTCCATAGGGGCTCGAACACGCACTGACCACAAGTCAAGGATATCATGGTTCAACAGTGCAATGCTCTGACCAATTGGCCCCTTCATGAACAAATATTTTATCCTGGGCTTTATGTCTGAAATGTAAGTACTAGTACAGCTTTAATATTTAACATATGCCATTCTTATGGTCAGCCCTTTTACTAAAACTGACTCAGTTAATCTAATGATAAGATAACTTTATTAGCACAAACACATTAACAATAAATGGTTTTGGCAACAAAAAAAATAACAACTACAATGAAACATATACAGGGTTCACACCAAGATTTCAAATTTATGAACCAAAAAATTAGAAAAATGAATATTTTTTTAGCCAAATAAAATTGCATTGAGCAAAATGAATAAACAATATCCAATGCTATTAATAGTAGTTTAAAACTTCAAAAGTTTTTTCATCATTGCTATGTTATATAAATGTCTATACAAATCACAATCGTTGTCTTTGGGTATGCTCAAGGTGTCACTTGTCATAATTAACACAACCAGTTATTTGCAGTTTACACCTTTTAATCATACCAACAATCCTTTGAAGTCAATGTGTATGGTTTTCACCATTTTATTTTGTTTATTTCACCTAGTTAATTTGCATACTTGAGTCAACTCATGCATGTGCCACACAAGGCCAAATAAACCCTGCATCAAAAGAAATTTACAATCAAATGCTGACACTAGTATTTATCAAATTGGTTAATTAGTCCTCACTTTAGTTGTAAATGGAGAGATCATTTTTCACCTGTATTTTACTACTGTATTGCCACAGGACTGATTTTCCTCAGATTACCACACAATTACGAATTACTTTATTTTAGCAAAAATTTTAGCCAGAAACTTTATTTTTTGAGTCAATTTATAACATTTTTAATTTATTTGCTAAAATGGCAATTGGTAGTGTGAACCCTGATATACAATGATGGAGTGACAGTAATTAGACAAGCATGAGACAAATCATTTGTCTTTCAATAATGCTCGTGAGATTTAAGATATAAGATTTTGAGATCTATCACCTCTCCCCCTTGCAGACCCTGGGCCTAGACTCAATTAAATTCATGACAAAATGATAATATTCTTAACTCAGGTCTACTCATCCAATGATTCCTATTTCAGAATAAGCCAAAATTGTGTCAAAGTAACAGACTTGGGTAACACTAAAGTTTTGAGCTACTACTTGCCCTAGTCATATAGTGCCAGTACACGACATTAATAGGCCGTGGACTCACACTCAGGGTAACGGGGGGGGGGGGGGGGGGGGGGGGGTCTCATCATCAACATGACAACTGGTGCGATTACCCGGAAAGATTACTTTATCAAGAGGTCATATGTTATCATTATAAGTGATTACTTGTTTTCTGCACTACATTTTCGTCTATCACAAAATGTCATTTGCTAAATAATCTAAATAAGGATATTTTACAAGTTTTATAATTAAAATGCGGCATGCATTCACAACTAACCATTTTGTCGGCTTCTCGTTTATAACGTTAAAATACGAGATTTCATCTCGATACTGACTTTTAAGCAGTTGATATTTTTTTCTATTTCAATGACGCAAAACTTATAAGCGACTATTTTTCTATTTCTTTTCAATATCTTCATTTTTTCTTTTTTTTCCAAAAAGTCATTCCAACGGACATTGTTCATTTAAATGAATGTCCCGCTTAGTAACTCTACCGGAAGTCGGAATATCACATGGATTGGTCGCGAGAGTTTACCATAAACTGAAACTAGCATTGTCATTCGCGAGTGTAAGAAGTTTCTATCAATAAATAATCGCGATGAGTATGATGGCTGAACAAGTTATTGGGACAGAAAGTGCCTATAAACCAAAACAAGCGTATTTCAGTCCGTATGCTATGAATGGAGGGTAAGTTTCGCGTGATTTTCCTTTACTGTTTTAGTTATTTCTTATTGAAAAACTTGGGGTTATTACCCCCCCCCCCCCCCCGAAAACAAAAACATTAATAAAACGGGGCATCACGAATCGGCTCTAAAATGTTTTTTTTTAATTATTTACACAAAATAACAGACGATTTTATATATTTCACCATGCATTCTTTAATAATTTTTTCAGTATGTATAGTTTAGAATTCATTATAGAGTTGTGCCAACTTAGTCTTAGGGGTCCATAGAATACATGTAGACCCTTTCACGATAACAGCAGTCCTGTAACTTTGAGGGAATTAATGATACACATTCCAGGAAAATGACGTAAAGAAACAATCAGTTACTATAACGATGTCCATATTTTTGCCGGTGATACTAAACAGAGTCGACTAAAGACGATTAGAGTCTACTATAGTATGGCTCAAAAGTCAAGAAGTTCATATAGACTGTATTTTTGAATTAAATGAAAATACCTGCAGTCCCAAAACTTAATATATTCATTTAAAACGATCCTCCGGAAATTTTTATCACTTAATAAATGGTTTGTCTAAAACTGTGAATTCAGATATGTCGAAAGTTCAAAGTATACGGATATTTACTATAGGATTTTCACCGTCCAATATGGCGGCACGTAGGCGTCAATGTAAACAGGGAGCAGTATGTGTGAGCTCACAAACTGCTGACGTAAAATAAATTAAAAGTCACGCGCGGAAATTCTTCAGATTGATCTGGCACATTGCTTTGCACAGTCTAAACGCCTTAGAGTACCCCAATAAAAATAACATATTATTCTTTGAAAACCCCGTGAAACTTTTATTATTCACATTACATTGGCATGTATTCATAAAATAGTTTTTATTGTAGGTCTGATCTAATTATTTAATTTCAAAACAACCACAAAATTAGTAAAAGTGTCATAGCCTTATCCTGATTTTAGACGTACACTCAGATTCATGTGCTTCCGTGATGACCGGCCATGTTTGTTTGCTTAGAAAATTTAAAAACAAATCCAGTTTAGATCTACATATTTTGCTGACTTCATCAGTACCGTTGTATTTATTTTGCTGAACTGATCAGTGATAAGGTATGTAGACCTAGATCGGAACATTAGATATGCAAATGAATCGACACTTTCGTCTGCTTTATCGTTGTATATTCTTGGAAGTTTCACATACTTTATAATAATAAATCTCAAAATACTCCGAACGTACCTCCGCAAGTTTCTTTGCATATTACGTCATCATTTTCAGTGGTATACAATTGCTGCTCCTGTGTTAAAATGACGTAGCTGCAGAGGCCATATTGCCAGTGTTAATCTTCCATAGAGTTTGTATTTCCGCGTATTATGAACGAAAAATGCGAATCCGATAAACTTTCAAGCCATTAAAATTTCCAGAGGATCGTTTTGAATGAATATATTAAGTGTTGGGACTGCAGGTATTTTTATTTAATTCAAAAATACAGCCGATATGAACTTCTTGACTTTTGAGCCATACTATAGAGTCTACTAATGAAAAAATGCAATAAGTAACGAAATAAAGGTTGAAAATAACTAAACATGTTCTGTTTTGTTGTTTTTTACACCCTGAATTGATAATTCATATAAATAAACAAATAATCCGACATACATGTCTTCTCTATCTTTGTGTACTACCGATTTTCGTCATTGGTCGCCATTACTCGCATGTAAACATTGTTAAAACCATGTTCTATTTCTAGCCAAAAGTAATTATCTATAAGTTCTGCCTTCATAACACAAATTAAAAGATAACTATTACATGTTCAACCCTTGTTTCACTAGTTATTTTTGTCATTAATCAACTTATATTTATGTTTGTGGACTCTGTTCGGGTGTACGCTATTGCGAAATGTACACTGGGAAAAAATCTGTTTTCGCTGGCTGTTACTTATTCAAATTTAGATATTCAAAAATAATTATTTCGTTATGTAATTAATAACAACTTAAACATTTATTTTCATTCCCAACATTTAATTCGATACAAATTCTGATGTTTCATTAGTCGACTCTAGCTGGTCGCCATTACGCCATGAACATGTTGGAGGGATCTTTGTTATTGACGACCGTTTCTCATTCACATTTGTTATTTATATGAATTATCAATTCAAGGTGTAAAAAACAACAAAACAGAACATTTTTAGTCATTTTCAACCTTTGTTTTGTTACTTATTGCATTTTTTTCATTAGTAGACATTAGTAGACTCTAATCGTCTTTAGTCGTTTCTGTTTAGTACCACCCTATTTTTGCGGGTATCTGTATCATTTATTCCCTTGAAGTTACTGGACCTTGGTTATCGTGAAAGGATCAAAAGAAATGACATCCATTCACTGAAATGACATTATAATACACCAAAATGACACTATAGTCAACATTTTTACATATTTATTTTTTCCTTTATCAGTTTGAGCTTAAAAGACAATATTCATATACATATTGTTACTTTTGAGAAGAAAAGATAATGCCCAATATCCTCCAACACTTCATGTAACAAGAATGTCTGAAATGACAAGGTAACTAAATAACATGATATTAAATGAAATGGTGCTTTGATACCATAAGTAAACTGAAAGTAAATGAGAAAAATTAACAAGAGTCACAAGTAATAGCATCCTACTCAAGAATCTTTTACTCATATGAAGACGCCACCAATTGCCTATGAACGGCTTCAAATTTTGGCCTATGCTCAGAACTTGCGGCCATTGAGCAGTGAGGGTTCTTGAACATGCCAACACTTAGGTAATGCAACACAGTATGATAGTTCTGGAATTGGCAGGTATGATACATTTCTGGGGTTGATTGGTATGGTGCACTCATAGGGTTGGCAGGTATGATGCATTCCTGGAGTTGACTGGTATGGTATACTCTTAGGGTTGGCAGGTATGACACATTTCTGGGATTGGCAGGTATGATTTACTCTTACGGATGGCAGGTATGATACATTCCTATGGTAGGCAGATATGATACCAATACATTATAGTAAATGTATACCAACTTTCTAATTTTTATTTTGGTTATTTTATTTCAGCACTGTTCTTGCTATAGCAGGAGAAGATTTTTCAGTGATAACATCCGATACCAGATTAAGCCAGGGTTTTTCTATCCATTCCAGAGATGTACCAAAAACATACAAGTTGTGAGTGACATTTCAAATCAGAAAATTATCGAATATAATGCATCTTAAATTATCAGCATGGCCACAGTAAGGCTTGAACTCATATCAAGTAAAGAAGCATTTCTAGTATCAAAATTTTCATATTAGAATTTATTTCTAGTTCAGTCCATGATATTTATGTCAATTCAAATACCATTGTCAGAAAAAAACATTGTAAAATTACAGTAGACTAAAAAGTTCTATCTACACATATCATTCTGACAAAACCATACATGTATTGTACAATAAGGGACAATGTATGTAATATATGTACATCATGTATGTATTTATACATGTATATACATGTACACCAGTATGCATATATGATGTACGTCTTGAATCTATTTTCCAGTCTTTGTATACACAAAATCAGTTTGAAAATATTCGTTAATTTCATAAAATTATCTTGGAAAGTCCTTGAATTTTATGTCCAAGGGTTTATATGAGCCCTGAGTAATTGAGTAAGCAAAATATTTGCACCAGAGTAATTTACAGATCAGAGTACATGTACTTGACAAACCAATAAATTTGTACCAGATTAATTGTCAGACCAATTAGATTGTACTAGAGTAGTTGATAGACCAATAGAATTGTACCAGAGTAATTGACAGACCAATAGAATTGTACAAGAGATATTGACAGACCAATAGAATTGTACCAGAGCAATTGACAGACCAATAGAATTGTACCAGAGATATTGACAGACCAATAGAATTGTACCAGAGTAATCCTAAATTGACAGACCAGTCACCACACATTTTGTTTTGATCATTACCTTTTTTTACTTCAATTACCTGTTGTAAGTAGCTTCATATACATGTAAGAGTTATTATATAGTTTACTGGGTATATCTTTGTATATTACAGAACTGAGTCTACAGTACTTAGTGCTTGTGGTTTTCATGGAGATGTATTAACACTGACAAAAGTTTTACAAGCAAGACTAAAGGTAAATGTTATCTGTATTAAGTAGTCCGTTTTTAATTTTTATTGACCGGATGTTAAATAATTCATTTTCATGTAAAATTGTCGTTTGATGATCTTTGGTATTAAAGATAAATTATTCTGGATTTCCTGATGTTAAACAGCTTGCCATTTCTGAAAACAATTTTCTCAAAGATTAAATAAAATGATCGATAGTTTACCATTTTGTACCAATTCTCTCTGTTTGCCTCAGTCACATGCCCAAAATAATTACACCAAGATCCCTACCTTAGAGATAAAACAAAAGGCGGAGTTTGTGGCAAGTGCTTTGGGTATTCACGTTGCACGTTAAATCACCTCTGACTTTTATATTGATTATTTTGATATTTAAAATTCAGTCATTTATGTTAATAATATGCATTATGTGTCTTATTAATTCCTCCACCATGATATCCATTTTGGGTGGAGTTTCTCCCATTTTTGTGTGTTCAAATCCACATCTCAGATTTCCTATTCAATTCTCTGGTTTTTCAAAAAAAAAAAAAATCTGGGTAATTTTTTCATGGATTAATAATTACATACTGTATGTGTATTTAAATTAGCGCTGTCATATATTAGCACTCTCAGGGAACATAGACTTATTAGTGTAAATTTGGATTTGGGCAATTAATTTTATTAGTTTTGTCATGTATAAAGAATGACAGGATGGAGAAATTTTAGCATTGCTTTTGAAATAGCGCAATGACTTTGATGCCAAAGGCACTAATATTAGAATATCGCTAAAATAAGTACACGCACAGTATGTACACTAATTTAAACCAGGAGAATGCATCTGTGAGCACCTAACTTTCAAAATCTACCAAGGAAGCATGACCCCAGACCCACCCCCCCCCCCCCCCCTCACAGTGAGCTCACGCCTTTGCCGTGCATATTAATACTCCATTTTTCAGTTATCTGAAGTTGGCATCTCTGCATACAGTGTAACACAGGACAAGGTCATACTGGGTTTGTTTGATTTATTGTTGGCAGAGTTATGCTGATTGCTCTGACACTTCTAGTTTACTCACTTGTAGCGTATTATTCTCCAACCTAATTTTATACCCGTCGTAAATTTAGTTCCAGGAGTAGGAAAGTTCTGTTCCCAGAAATATAAATCTAGAGGAGAAATCCACATCTGTAAAACTTCCTGTCTGTGATTATTTTGTCATTTTAAATTTTAGATGTACGAGCATGAACATCATAAAAAGATGTCTACATCAGCAATTGCAGCCATGCTGTCCACCATGTTGTATTACAGAAGGTTTTTTCCATATTACGTCTACAATATCGTTGCTGGTCTGGATGATCAAGGTATGGAGGCAAATTCAGTTGCAAAATTGGATTTTATTTTTATTCATTAACAGAGAGTTTACATTTTAGATTTGATGCCCACTTAGAATTATTTCATGTGTGCCAAAATTAGCAACTTCAGAAAAAAAACCAGTAGATAGGTGATTTTACTGCTGAAAGATTCCACCAAGAATATTCCTTCCATGTGCCGACAACAAGAGTTATACTTGAAGTTCCTATAATTTAGACTTTGATCTGTACTTGCCACTACTATCATTAACTCATTCACCCCCAAAAGACACATTTAGACTTGTCTAAACAAGTGATTTACAGAAGATTCCATTGTTTTTCAGGGGTTGATGAGTCAAGAAATGCAATTATATTTATTTCCTGTTGTCTAGAAATTCATTGGAGACTCCCTGTTACTGGTGGATATTGGGAACTGGAAATAACTGAAATTTTGAATTAACCTCTTTTTTCAGTCTTTATCTACATATATTATAAACATAATACCAAAGATATAATGCTCAAGAATATCGTTTCTGTCAGTTAGACTTCTTCAGTTGAGTTACAATTTTAAATAGATTTCTAAAGGAAAAGTGGCACCAGACAAGCCCAAATGATATATCTAAACATATAGCCAAAATCTATCAAAGAGTAACCACCATAAAAAGATGGCTATCTCAGCTTTAGAAGAATTTAGAATTTTTAATGGTGCTAATTGTCCCAAATATTACTTTAGTATAAGATTATCAGCTGGTACCAAAATACCAGGTACTAGGTTTATGTATACCCTCTGGGACTCAAACAGTCCACCAGCAGTGGCAATGTAATGAGATAAACATAAATACAAATATTAAGAATTTTTTGAGTGATATTAATACATATATAGATATAAAGGAAGAAAATTTAAACTGTTCATTCCCTTTGATTAAACTAGAATTTTGACTCATACAATTTTAATATTAAGAGATTCCACTGGATATATAGTTAGAAAATTTGACATACATGTAACCAGAATTTTGACTCATCCAATTTTGATACAGTGGTACCAGTCTTGAGAGACCACCCAGTCAGCACTTTATTGTGGTCTTACAAGACAGGTGGTCTCACTACAAAGGTTTTATATAAACTAATAAATGGTTATTTAACCAAGTGGTTTTCAGAAGGTGGTCATTCATGAGAGGGGTTTTACCAGACAGGTTCCACTGTATTACGATATTCCACTGAATTTTACAGTGCCAGACAAGTATGCTTACAGACTCTGCATGATACTCCCTAACTGTTGATGACATTTCCATTAGAACAAGAATTAAAACATAGCTTTGTCTGATGTGACCCAGTGGACCATTCTATTCTAAAAAAAATCCCTGACCCTAAATTTTCTGTAGGCAGTTTTTACCACTTACAGTTCTTTCTTCTGATAAAAAAAATCTGATATTCTATCAAAATTAAGACAAAAATTAAGTTTGCCTATCAACAAACAATGTGCTGATCTGTGAACATGAAACATGATTTTTGATGTAGCCAAATTACTGTATGTAATATTGGCCTTGTGTTCAGATTCAGTATTATCATGTGTACTGGACTGAAAACAATATACATTTGTATTTAGTATTTTTAATTGATTTACTCCAGGAAAAGGATGTGTTTACAGTTTTGATCCAGTTGGTTCTTATGAAAGAGAAAGTTACAGAGCTGGAGGATCTGCTAGTGCTATGTTACAGCCATTGTTGGACAACCAGGTATATAAAGTAGTCACTAAAATTAAATACTTACCCCCGAAAATCCATGTATTTAAGTGTTTTATTTTATATCACAGAATTATTGTTCTTGAAAATGCAAAGAAAATTGGATAGGAAGTAGCCAGCTACAGGTCCCGTAGTGATTAACAGTATCACTCAACAGGACAGGTGAAAGTCAAAGGTCTTTTGGATGAGATTTAAACTGCAGTTCCCTTATCACGGAAGGCATAGCATATATAAGAATTGCTACTGTATCAACATTTAAGTAGATTAATAGCTGGTGACATCTTAAATTTATAACTTAGTATAAGTGAAAATAACTTAATAACCATAAACAGGGTAAAACAAAGATAAAACTTACATTCTCCATTAGAGATGATCAGTTTGAACTAAGAAAACTTTACATGGTACTTTTATATGTCCCCGGTCTGAAAGGTCAGCCTGGGGCTTCTAGCGTTAGGATCGTCCTTTTTTCTGTTCGTAATTCCGTCCTGCTTCTGTCCAGCTATAACTTTGTCCTGTTTCCATATAAAGTGCAATATTTTGCTGGGACTGGGGACATTTGTGTCTTACAAATACATCTAGTTATCTCATCTTCCACCAATGTTCCTAATCGTTAGTCAAATTTAATACAACAACTGCTTAGTTATAAGTTAACTTTTGCCTTGGTCCACTAATGTTCTCTCTCATTAGTCAGAAGAAATATGTTTAAAATGTACTTAGAAGTCATATAATACTATTTGAACCCCCAGAGATTACAGATTGTAACATCTTGTTGTTAACTGGTCTGTTTGTTTATTTGCAAACAACAGTTTTTGTTTATGTCTAATAATTTCAGTTTCTTTTCTAAAATCTTAAACTTTGGTATGATGCTTTAGATTGACAAATTCTGTAACGAGTTTAATTATGACACCAATATCAGCAATATTTGCCAGAGTTATGGGACTTTAAAATCTTCAGGAATGCTCTTGGGGACATAGGGTATTTCAAACACATCTTATTTATAAATGCCTTGGCAAGTTTTAAGGTGAAATCATCAACAATTTTTTGTTTATATTGCTTTTGGTAGTGATGACATTTTTATTCATCTTTTTTTCAGATTGGATTTAAGAACCAACAAAATGTAGAGAAGCTTCCTCTGTCTAAAGAAAAAGCTGTGAAATTAGTAAAAGATGTGTTTATCTCCGCTGCCGAAAGGGACATTTATACTGGTGATGGCATCATCATTAATGTCATAACAAAAGATGGTGTAGAGTCTGAAAGATTCGCTCTAAGACGAGATTAGTGCTAATTTATTTTCTGAATCTCGCAAACACTAACATCATGTATTTCATTTGAGTTTCCATAAAGAAATGTATGTGATGGATGGTCAGAGAATATTAATATATTATTGAAGAAATTTTAAAAATTTTCAGACCAGCAAAATTAATGTATTAAAATAATCTGATCATATATGAAGTGCTAAACCAGTCAAGTTCAACTGATTATATTTATACATTTCATCAACTGTGGGTCGTAATTTTTTTTGTGCAAACAACAATTAAGATTTATTGTTTATCAATGTCTCTAATAAATGTTTGAACAAATGAATTTTCAAATTTTCTTCTTGTTCAAAGACGATGGATTCAGTTTGTTTGTGCTGTGGTAATGTGTTTTGTTAAATGCTAAAGAAAACATGAAATACAGAAAAACCTGCTTTAGCAAACACCTGTATATAAAGACCACCTGGTCACAAAGACAGTTTGTTGCTGTCCACAATGGTACCACTTGTTTACGAATCAACCTCTATATAAAGACCACCTCCCCATAATGGTTTTCTTGTGTCCCTAAGGAGGTCGTTACGTACAAGTATCACTGTAGAAAAGTAAAAAGTTGAAACAGATAGCAAGAATCAGCTGTTGCTTTGGAAATATGCATATAAACATAACACTTCTTCTTTGAATCTTACATTTCATTGATCAGTAGGCATTGTGTATTTTAAACTGACTATAATCCCAGGTAGATATTTTGTAGCAGGATGATATTCCAAAAAAGATGTGTTTGTGAAACACAAATACCCCCAGTCCCAACAAATTTTTGCAATGTCCTACCTAGATTTCTGGAGCAATTTTCATAAAATATATAGGAATTCAAAAATGTGTATGCGGCTGTATATCTCTTTTTTTTTTTTTTTTTGGTATTGTATATCAATCTAAGTAGTATAAAATGAAAACAAAAATTAGCTAATGCCCCTTTAATTTTTTTTTCATTTTTAGATGTGAACTGGTCAAATATTTTATTTTTATGATCAGAAAAAGAATTGAGTGTGCAGTACAGTAGAACCTGTCTTGAGAGACCACCCTATCTGCCACTGAAATGTGGTCTCTCAAGACAGGTGGTCTCTCAAGACAGGTGGTCTCTCAGAAGAGGTTTTATTTAACTCATTGACCACCTAAAGACACATTAGGACGGGCCTAAATCATTGATTTACAATAGATTTCATTATTTTTCAGGGGTTGATGAGTTAAAGAATTATTTAACCAAGTTGTTTTCAGAATTTGGTTTTAAAAAACAGGCAGTCTTCCATTAGAGTGGTCTTTTAACACAGGTTGCCTAAACAATTGAATCTGGGTTTTTAGGTGTATAACATTAAACAAATCATTCTTTAATTTTGGAGGTATATTTTACAGTAATACCTGCTTCAGCAACAACCTGTTATAAAGACCATTATGGGTCACAAACCTGTGCCTAGTTATCATATACAAAACTAGGGCCCATTGTCATACAATCTTGGACCTAGTTCGCATACTGATACTATACAACCATTTGAGTAAAAGTTTAAACTTGTGTAATTTTTATGCCCCCGGTCAGCTGGGGCATCTAGTGTTTGAATTGTCTGTCTTCCTGTAATTCTGGCCCTCTTACATATAAAAAGTAATATTTCAATTTTAGATTGTTATACAGTAACCAAACTTGGACTGTCAGTTCATTTAATGATTGCTCACACTTCATTGTTGTCACATGCCCCTGGGGTGGGGGGTGGGTCAATATGTAGGACATTGCAAAAATATGTTAGGAGTCGGAGGCATTTGTGTTTCACAATTACTTCATTTGGAGTATCACCCTGCTACAATTGTAATATTTAAAGTACCTATATACATATTATTTGCCAGTATAGAAATTTGTTTCGACTGGGGGCATTTGTGTTCCACAAACACATCTTGTTCTTTGCTTGGGTTTTATGCTTGAAATGGTTAGTTGCCAGATAGAATAAATAGTCTCCATTACTTCAATTTCTTCTTGCAGTCAGCATCCTATCATGCCAATATGGCGGCCCAGTGGTTAGAATATCACGCTTTGAACCACAAAGTCTCTCACTTCTGACCAGCGCAGGTTTATGTCCTACTGGAACCATATTAGATTTTTGTGAGAAAGTTTCCCAGTTTACATGCAGAGGACTGGTGGTCTCTTCCTGGGTACATT